>LPNX010494959.1:294356-425496 GCA_001517045.1 Pseudotsuga menziesii | reverse complement strand
TACAAACCTTTGGGGGCAATTATGAACCCCCCTTGTAGTGATATATGAAGTCAGTTTAGAATCCCCCTCATAGCCATAATAGATCATAATAAAATACATTTTATTTAAAACATCAATACTGTAATATCATTAGAGCAAAAAGGAATCGTATCTTTAACCTCGTAAAGAAAGTGCTCTACCATTGAGCTAGAACCCTTTAAGAATTGGGAAAAGGGGAAATATAAACACCAAGATTGCATCATTTGTAATTCTAACAAAAGACTAATAATCCCAACATTGTTTCAGTCTAAAGATACCTAAGAAAATAGTGTGAATGGATCTAACCTTATAATTTGGTTGAAATTTCAAGGTTTCATATCCAACATTGACTCAATAAAGAAAACAAAAATACAAAAATGTTTTGTAGGACAAAGTTGGCATTCAAGTTCATATGCATACTCTAGAAGTGAACATCTAACTAGAATTTCAAGTATTGATGGATAAAAACGAGTATCTTTTCTAATGGTTGTTTGATGGATCCATGTAAGAGTAGCCTTCTCTTAAAATTTATGCTAGTAGATCACTAGGTTCTACAATTATAAAATATTTAGACCCAACTAAATCTATTCTGGTGATATCAAAAGCATTCAACTATGCTATAGAGAAATACTAAGATTAAAAATTTCATAGCACAGATAATCTATAATGTTTTCTAAGATAAACAACTCATAATAATGTATTTATAGACATAGAATACCTACAAGTGATCTAATCACGAATGAACACCACCAACACTCAAAAGGAAAATGAGATTAAGTGTGCCATTTTTAAATAATTCCTTAATTTATTTAAACCCTTCTCCCTCATAGATTTTTCCAGAGGCGGGATCATAATCCAATAATTTTGCTCTGCATCCAAAGCCAAAATCAAAGTTAATATGTTTCCCATTCTAAAAGATGTAGCACAAATAAGTAGCAGAAATATCCTTTCAGTTACCATTTATACAATTATAAAGTACATCTTATACAAATATCATGTGATATCACCCCAATTTGTAAGGTGGTCAATAAATTAACTATTACACAACCATGATTTCAACGAAATGTTAATTTTTACCAAATCATAATGCCGAGAAAAATACGCAATGTATATGATTCTCATAAGTCACTCTGAATGCATAAATGATCCACATGCAAGATATTCCTTCTTCACTCTAATCCTTGATAGTTTCATCAATAATTTTCCAAAAGGAAAAAAACAACAGTAAGCAAAAATAAAGTGAGTTGCTTGTTTAGCTTACTGGAAAATAACAAATATCAAGCATAGTAAGTCATACAGGATAGCAAAGTCGAATAAGGACTTTGTCCATTCTTTGAAGGATCAGGAAAACATAGTAAGAGTTTTATTTAATCCAGTTGAGTCATTTAGATGGATAACATAGCTCTAGCTTACATAACTTGTTAGCTCACAAAATCTTTTAGGTAGCTTAATGGAGCTTAGTTATCTCGAGGAAGGTTTGTTCAAGAGGAACAAGCTCAACATTTAGATTCTCGGAGCTCATACATAGATAGAGAGAGGTATATGTTTGTAATGATCGATCCATTTTATTTAGTTTCATATAAAATACCATTGTTAAATAAGATCGTATTCCTAACCATTTGATGTCGAAGAAACGTCGTTTAGGACCTCAAAATGGCTAGAGAAATTTAGGACCCGAAAAATGCCAAAAATAGTAAATTCTGATACAGTTAAGGAAATTGAAAACCTAAGAGAAACAATTGTGGGGGTCTAGGTGGAATAGGTGGGTGGCCACCAATATCCTCCTGGATCATTTCTTCCCCCTTAGGAAGCAATGGCCCCCATTGCATTGAGTTCCTCCATGAGATGAGGAAACTTTTGCTGAACTTGGTCCGTGGTGAAGTAGTTGGCGTGCTTTGAAAAATTGATATAGATGGATCTTTCGTTGGCAGGTTTTCTTCATTTGTGTGTACATAATCAGATCAGTTGTGGCTTGTTCCATGTAATCTAGGTTTAACATTGTTCGTTTGAATTGTTCTTGCATGCCTGATGTGTCGAATAGAGGTGGAAAGTAGGGTTGAAGGAGGTCCACATTGAACACTAGATGTAGACCAAGGAAGGGTGGAATACTGAGCTCAAAGGAATTGTCCCTAAAATATTTGGTGATGGTGTATGGCCCAGATCAGAGCAGGCAAAGCTTGTGGTGGGGTCCAGCGAGGTGCTCCTTATGGAAATGTAGCCACAATTTGTTTCCAACCTAGAAGTTGTGTTGCACTCGATGATGATCATGTCGTTGATTGCACTTAGCATTGGATCTATCCTATATATCATCAACCTATTGGAAAATGTGTTGAATGCATTCAACGAAGTTGTTCTCCTTGGAAAATTTAGGCTGGAAATGAGCTGAATCATCCTCAGTAGCTGCAAATGGCATGGCTATGTCAATGGGACATAGTGGCTTCAATCCCAATCCCACATTAAAGGGGTTGTGGTTGGTTGAGCCGTGGAGGGATAGGTTATAGCTATGTTGCACATAGGGGACACTCTCATCCCATGTGAATGGATGCTTTGATTTTTACATGCAAAAAATGTGTACGATCATCCTATTGATGACCTTTGTCTAGCCATCAGTTTGGGGATGGAAAGTTGTGGACTTGGTTAGCCTGGTGTCTAGCATTGAGCATAGGTTGTACTGAAATATACTAAGGAACTTGCTATCTCGATCTGAGATGATAGACTGTGGGATCCCAAAGTTTACCCACACTTGTTGAAATAAGGGTTTAGCAGTGGTTTCTACTATGATATTATTCTTGTAGTCCTCCATTATGGCCATCTTTGAAAATCTGTCGATGACCATGAACACACATTCATTGCCATGCTTAGTAGAGAGAAGGATGAACATGTAATCAATGGATATGGATTCCCAAGGTTGACTAGGCGCAGGAAATGGAGTATAGAGGCCTTTCTTCTTGATGGACGGTTTGGAAATGGCACAGGAAGTGCAGGATCGGATGTACTTCCTGACATCCTATTAAAGGTTTGGCTTTTTTAAATACTTCTACAGTACTTACACTATTTTCCCGACCCCAAAATGCACAACGACCCGCCTATATTGCACTTCCTAAATCATCTTGGAGCGATCGCTTGAAGGAACACAACGATGTCCCATGTGACATAGAAATGCATCCTCGAGGTGAAAATTTGGAGCTTGGTTACCCTCCAAGAGTGTCTTGTATGTGTAACTGAATTATTGATTTCTCTTGTAGAGAAGCAACCAATTAGAAGTATCATTCCCACAAGAGTTGAGCACAGTGGTTATCGCTATGATCGGTGGTCTGCTGAGGCAGTCTACAACATTATTGGTGTTTCCCTTCTTGTACTTGATATTCAAATGAAATTGTTGTAGATATGTGGACCAATTCTGATGGCGATCATTCTGTAACTTCCCTTGTGTCTGTATGAAATGCAGGGGTCGATGGTCTATTTGGATGATCATTTCCTTCCCCAAAATGCAATGGTTCTATTGTCAGCAAGCCTATAGAATGGAATACATGTATTTTTCATAAGTTGGATATTTTCATATTGTGTCAAATAGTGTCTCACTGTGATATGCCGTTGGATTCCCTTGTTGAGTAAGGAATTCCCCAATAGCATAGTGAGAGGCATCTGTCTCGATATCAAATGGTTGTTGCAAGTATTGTAATGTGAGCACTAGGGCACAACAAAGGCAATTTTTCAACTCTATGAATTCATTTTGTTGATTTTCTAACTAGAATAATTTTTCTTTCATTCCTCCCATGGTGACTTGACTTAAGGGCCAAGTGATATGAGATAATCCCAACACGAACCTGCGATAGAAATTAGCAAGACCCAGAAAGTTGCGAAGCTCTGTAAGAGTGGTTGGCGTTGGTCAATCTCAAATGACTTTGATCTTGGATGGATCCACATGCACCCCATACTCATCAATAATGTGTCCCAGATATTGAACCTAGGTCATTCGAAAAGTGCAGCTGTCCAAATTGGCTCACAACTTGTGTTTCCGCAGTGTTTGGACGACCTGTCAGATGTGGTGGAGGTGGTCTTCCCAAGTCTGGTTGAATATCAAGATGTCATCCAAGTACACTACTAAAAATTAGTTGGTGAATGGTCACAATATGTCATCCATTAGTATCATGAAGGTTGTGGGAGCATTCATCAGCCCGAAGGGCATGCCCAACTATTCGAAAAGTCCCTTGTTGGCTTTAAAGGATGTCTTCCACACATCGACCGGTTCGAATGGTACCTGGTAATAATCAAACTTTAAGTCGATTTTGCTGAAATATTTCTCTCATTTAAGTTGGTGCAGGAGGTGATCAATACATTGGATCGGGTACCTATTCTAGACCATGATCTTGTTCAACACTCGATAGACAATACAGAGTCTCCAAGTCCCATCCTTATTCTGTACCAACATGATCGAGCTCCCACAAGGTGATGAACTTGGACGGATATGGCCCTTCTGTAGCATCTCCTGAATCTTCTTCTTAATATCATCCTTCTCCATAACAGAATGGTGATAGATTAGTCCATTGGGAAGAGGCGTACCTTGGGTCATATCGATATGGTCCTTGACATGGCAGTGCTGATGCACCCAGGAGGGTGAGGTGAATATGTACTGGTACTCCGCCATGACCTTGTCCATTTGTTATTTCCATGTAGAGGATCCC
The DNA here is from genome assembly GCA_001517045.1 of Pseudotsuga menziesii. Lineage (NCBI taxonomy): Eukaryota > Viridiplantae > Streptophyta > Pinopsida > Pinales > Pinaceae > Pseudotsuga > Pseudotsuga menziesii. Next base: position 420,793 of record LPNX010494959.1, on the reverse strand, counting down.
TATTTGGAGGTCGTGGCGATGGTATTCTTATTTCCCTGAGGGAGGATCATCAAAAAAAAAATTCCTGGTTTTGGAAATGAGCTTACTACATTGTTTTGGAACAACCAAAGAGATAACAACAGGAGGAGGTACCTATGGTATCCTATACAACTTATTTTCCAATGTATTAATAACAACGCAAGGCTTGGACTCATACATAGCATGTCGCTTCCATAAGTATGGTTGGACAAATAATACATAACAAAAATCAAGAGGAGCAATGTCACGTAATACCTCATCAGTTCAGGGCTTGATGTTGTACAAAAGGAGGCACTGGTGGCTTATGCGCATCAATCTTGTCCTTGGTGAAGCCACCCAATGGTGTACACTTGTAGGTGGGATGTGGTTGAAAAGTCCAACCGCTTCACATCCTTTGCAGAAGTGAGTTTATTTTGTATCAAACTCTCAACAATGAACTGTAAAAGGGAACCCTTTACACCCATGTGGGAGTGGAAAAGGTGCTCCTCCTCTTATGAATATTTTAGTTCTTATTTTTGGATCTTCGTGGTGGAAACAGTGGCATTGGAATCTGCATCGATAATCATCTTCCCTCTATCATTCCCCTTCTTGGGTTCTGATTCAGTTTCATAGTATGGATCTGATTCGGAAGCATTTATCTCGGCCACTAGTGACTATTTGGACTGACACTAACTTTTGTTGTGAGTGGAACTCTTATGGAACTCACACCACTTTCCCATGTCCTTCTTAGGATTTGTAGTGTTTCTCTTTTCTTACATATTTTGCAAGTTGTCTTGAGTTTCCATGGCTTGGATTTGTCCTTGGTTCTACGGTATGGGGGCACCATTAGCTTACTTTTGATTCAAAGATCTAGTCTCGCTTCTTCTATTTGAATTTTTGCTCAATTTCAGCAGCATACTAGTATTCTGTACAAAGGGAGGAGATGTAGAGGAACTCCATTTCCTCCTAAATGTATCTATGCAGAAAACTATAGTACTTCAACACCAAATGTTTCTCTGAATCTTTGATACCCAACTTGGCACAGGGTATGGAACAGATTCATCAACTTATACACATCTTGATCTCTTTGTTGTCGCAATGTAATCCATTGTATGTAGTTGTCCTCATAGCTCCGCATGGGATAATATTGTTCCTTTATGGAATCTCAAAAATAATTCCAAGTTGGTATGGCCGAGAACAGAGAGTGGTCCTCCTCATCCTCTCTCTCACAGTATGTTTCCCACTAGTCCTTAAGAAGGGGGGCGACTTTGAGTAGTGAAAAAGTAATATTTTCCCAGTCGAAAAAGTCATGAACAGAGAAATAACCTTATAATAGATTCAACCATCTATCTACAATGTCTGCATCTATTCGACCATCAAATATGGGAATGTTAAAGTTTACTTGTACCTTAAATTTGCGCCTCTAGAGTTGCTGCTAGATGAAGATGCACCGCTAGCGGGAATTCATTGAAGTATGTGAGAGAAGTTATCCATCATCGCATTCCTTTGTTTTTCAAGGTCCTCCTCAAGAAATATTATGATAGGATATTCTACGTCCTCGTATTTATTTTCATCCCCCATGGGAAGCCACTAAGGTTTGCAAGGTTGATATTGAAAAGGTTAACCAGATCGAGCCCTAACGTTTTATAGCCCGACCGCATTTGGGACATGAAAAGAAGGATCGAGAAAGAGTAGATTGCTCTGATACCACTGATCCAGATTTATGCTAGAAGGCAACAAAATACACAAATAACCATAAAAAAAAATGGAGTGGAAATAACACTTCATTTCATTAATATCAAAGAACTGAAACTTGCTTACAAATAGGATGGAAATAAAGTAGCTAGAGTGCTCGTAGCTTATCTCTCTGAGAAGAGATGGGGCGGCTACATGCCTCTGAAATCCATGTTACAATGAGGCTTGAAGGACTATATATTATTGAGAAACAGTGGAAAAAAAATACACATACAAAAACCTTACCCTAGGAGATCAAATGCCAAAATATGGGCCCCATAGGATAACTTTGTACATCAATTTCCTGGGGTTGTAACTTTGGCATACTATCTCTGTCTGACGCACATGATACACTATTTGAAATATATATTCAAGGAGTACATATGTTAACCAAAAATATAAAGTTTGGAACAAACTCATGTTTGTGTGACCATTCGATGCCAAAAAAACGACGTTTAGCACCTCAAAAGGGATCCTTATGTTTAGGACCTAAAAACTTCCAAAAATAGTGAATTGTGCTATAATTAAGGAAACTGAAAAAATGAAAGAAATAATGCGAGGGTCCAAGTGGAATAGGCAGGTGGCCAGAAATATCCTCCTGGATTAGTAAATCCCTTCACTGGGTTTATAATACTCTTTTTCTATGGTCAGTTACCCTTATTGTTTAACATAATGACCTCGGTAATGTTTGTGTGCAGGAGACTGTCGTGAACAGATTGTGGTGAAATTACTTAGTTGGCCGAGGTGAGGATATAGAGCTTTAGTGTGGGTTTCTTGTTACCTGCCTTTCCATGGATCTGAGACTAGTGGCATCGTGGCTTTTCCTACGTTTCCATGGCATGGTTTGGGACTCCATCTCTTCATTTGTATTTTACATCGTGAAAGTGGTAATCCTCTTTGGTATAGTCATGAGGCATTTACATTTGATAGCATATGGGAGAACCCTTTGAGCATGGATTTGAAGTGACTGCAATGTTTGTTTTGTGTAAATAGTGAGAGGTTTGATGTCTTTGTGATATGTTTTGAACAGTCTTGTGACTGCTGCTCCAAAACATAAACTATTTACTTTCCTTATAAAGAAACCCATGAGGAATATTGTTGATATATTTACTCGATCATGTTTGGTTTAACAATTTTGTAGTGTTGTTTTTCTATAAAGACTATGTACATTCGTGAGGCCATTATCCTATTTCGATTGTTTTGAAAAAGGGCCATGATGCCACTGAAATCTTGGAAATGTTAAATAGTGTAGGTCACTGTGTGAATTAGAACATTTACCTTAGTTTTTATGGGTTTTTATTTCTAGTTTGTTAGGTTAATTGTATTTAGATATTCACCATCTTTATGTGCAGGAAACAATGAACGATTAACTATACGACCTTTATTTTCGTGTAAGTAGCTTTGGACTCTTGCTATTGACTAAAATGTTTTTGACAGGTTTTCAACCCGTGACCTATTCTATTGTTAAACAGTATTTACCTTAGTTTGTTTAAAGAAATTTTTTTATTAGGGTTTCAATCTTGGAGTTTCCATAGATTACATAACACCTAGATTAACTCAATTCAACTTTTGTTTATCAAAGGATTCTGGTTTCAAAACCCTAACTTGATTTAACACTTTAACTTATAGTTTTGTAAGAATAATTTTATTACTATAATTATTAGATGTGAAAATTGTTTTGATTTATAACCTGTATCATAATATAGTAGGTTAATACGGAATTATAACATGTATGTAAAGTCACTTATAACAATTCTATAAAGATCCTGATTTGATTTCTAAAACCTAATGTAACCTCTGTATAGAGTTTTCTTTTCTAAAGGAACTTGTATATCTGAACACTACAAAAAAATTTGACATTTATCGGCGGTTGTCTTCCGTGTCCAAATGTAACTTTTGGGGGTCGTTTTGGCTTTGGAGGAGGTCATTACAAAACCTTCCCGAGTAGCTCAGATGTTAAACGTTTTGATTTTTAGGGGTGGTTCTAGAAGAGATTAAAACCGTCACTAAAAGTGACTTTTAGGGGTGGTTCTAACCCCCCGCAAATATGACTATTGGGGGCAGTTCTAAACCCCCTCCAAAAGTCAATTTTGCCGACAGTTCTAAACCCCCAAAAGACACTTTTAGGGGTGGTTCTAAACCCACACCCAAAATTTAGTTTTGGGGGCAGTTTTGGATTTAGAGGCGGTCCTTACAAAACCGCCCCTAACAACACTAATGCCAAAATTTTGTCCTTTTAGGGGCGGTTTTAGAAGAGATAAAAAATTCCCCTAAAAGTGACTTTTAGTGGCATTTCTAAACCCCCCAAAAAAGTGGTTTGGGTCCATTTTTAACTTTGGAATTGGTCTTTAAAAATTTTGACTTTTAGGGGTAGTTCTAGAAGAGTTCAAAACAACCCCGAAAAATTACTTTTGGGGATGGTTCTAACCCCCCCAAAAAAATTCACTTTTGGGGGTGGTTCAAAACCCCCTCCAAAAGTCACTTTTGGGGGAGGTTCGACAACCCCCCCCCAAAAGTCACTTTTAAGGGCTGATATAAACCCCCCTCGTAGGTACCTAGGGGGGCAGTTCACAACCGCCCTTAAAAGTATCTGTTATAAAACACTGGGGGAATTTTTCAACCCCCCTCATAGGTATCTATGAAGGTGGTTCAAATTCCCCCTTGTAGGTGCCTATGAATGCAGTTCGAAACCCCCCCTAAAACTCTTTACAACCCTTCGGGGGAGGTTATAAACCCCCATTGTAGGTATCTATAAAGGAGGTTTGAAAGCCCCCCTAAAACGATTTACAAACCTTTGGGGAAAGTTATGAACTCCCTGGTAGTGACATTTGAAGTCAGTTTAGAACCCCCCTTGTAGCCATAATAGATCAAAATAAAATATATTTTATTTAAAAAACCAATATTGTAATATCATTAAGGCATGAAGGAATTAAACCTTCAACCTCCTTCTTGTAAAGAAGACGCTCTATCATTGAGCTAGAACCCTTTAAGAATTGGGGAAAGGGGAAATATTATCACTAAGATTGCATCATTTGTAATTCTAAGAAAATAGTAATAATCCCATCATTGTTTGTCTCAAGATACCTTAGAAAGTAGTATGAATGGCTCTGACCTTATAATTTGGCTGAACTTTAAAGGTTTCATATGAAACATTGATTCAATAAAGAAAACAGTAATGAAAAAATGTTTTGTAGGACAAATTTGGCATTCAAGTTCATGCAGATACTCTAGATCAAGTGACCATCTAACTAGAATTTTAAGTATTCATGGATAAGAACGAGCATCTTTTCTAATGGTTGCTTGATGGATGCATGTAACAGTAGCCTTCTCTTAAAATTTATGTCAGTAGATCACTGGTTTCTACAATTATAAAATATTTAGACCCACTGAATCGAGTCTGGTTATATAAATAGAATTCAACTACACTATGGAGAAATACAAAGATTAAAAATTGCATAACATAGATAAATCTATAACGTTATCTAAGATAAAAAAACTCTTAATAACACATTTATAGATATAGAATACCTGCAACTAATATAATCCTGAATGAACACCACCATCACTCAAAAAACCAATGAGATGAAATGTGCCATTTTCAAAACACTCAATGTATTTCAACCCTTCTCCCTCATAGATTTTTCCAGAGGAAAAAGCATAATCCACTAATTTTTCTCTCTACCCAGAGTCAAAATCAAAGTTAATATGTTTCCCATTCTAAAATATATTGCACAAATAAATAGTAGAAATATCATTTCAGTTACAATTTATACAATTATAAAGTACATCTTATACAAATATCATATGATATCACCCCAATTTGTAAGGTGGTCAATAAATTAACTATTACACAACCATGATTTCAACAAAATGTTAATGCTTAACAAATAGTAATGGAGGGAAAAATACTGAGTGTATCAGATTCTCATAAGTCACTCTAAATGTAGAAATGATCAAGGATGATTTTAAGAACCCCGCTAGATTTATATGTATAAAAATTGGGTGAATCTCTCTGATATATAGGAAAATTTGAAGGCGATTTTATCAATAATATAATATTTATATATAAAAAATTTGGCGAATCTTTGATTTTATTATATAATGTTGTAAAATTTTGGAGAATCTTTCATTTCATTATATAATGTTGTAAAATCTTGGAAAATCTTTCATTTTATTATATAATGTTGTAAAAACTTGGCGAATATTTAACTTCATTACAAAAAATTGTAAAAAATGGTGAATATTTCACTAATTTATAGAATATTGTCAAAATAAAAGAATAACAACATTAGTCAAATAACATGAATGACATCATCAACAACTAAACATGTAGACTCACAAGTCACAATAGGAAGGCATCAATGAAACACAACTGCACTGACTAGATTCAGGGCAAGTGGGGACTCCACTTGTTATCTCGTCCCTTAATGGTCCAACGGACATGTGGGGACCTGAATCTTGGCAAACTGATAAACTCATAGAATCATAGATTATGCTCGATCTTGGCCTCCACTAGAAAATTGTGGTCATGGAGGCTAATACAATTATGCATTGTAATTATGCCAATTGATTATTGCATTAGATGAATGTTGGTCTTGTGTCAATAGGTATCCTACGATCAATGCATAGGAACCTAGTACATAGACCATTTTTATCTTCACTTAGATATGTAGAGCTCGTTTATTTTTTTGAATAATGATAAGTACTTACAAATAAAATATACAGTCAGCGTAAAAGAATTGAAAAACTGAAGAAAATTAATTCATGCAACTAAAAGTTAATAAAAGAATCTTTTCTCAAATTCTAAAACCAACCTTGATTCAAGCTACAATAAAGGGTTAAATCAAGCATCGAATGAGAACTAGAATCATTCAAAGGAATTAACACAATATTTAACCAAGATACACACAAACTTAAAAAATTGACAAAATGCTTCAAACAAAAACAATAAGCAAACCATAAAAATTTGTCAAGATATTTGTGATAAACACCAACATGGTTTCTTGTACTTGAATGAGCCCATTCTTTCTTAGCGAAAGTGTTGTCAAATTAGTTATTTATCATTTAATGTAAGGAAACTATCTATGTGAAGAGATAGCTCCTTGGCCTAGCTTTCTCAAATTCCAACGTCATTTCCTATCAGATACAAGAAAGAGACAATGTAAGAGATAAATATCAAACCATCAATCTTAAAATAAGCTGCATGAAGGTAATGTAGCTCAAATCATCAACGCTACAACAAAAAACTATAATGTAGAATCTATTTGTACCTAAAACATAACCTCAAATTCATATATGGAGTTGGGGTTAGGTTTGAGTTCCGCTTTTAGCTTTTTATAGGAGCTACTTGTGGGATCCCACTTTGTATTGTTAGCTTTTAGATTTTTATAGGAGCTACTTTTGGGATCCCACTTTGTATTGTTATCATGGTACTGCACAGTCCTCTTGACCTACTTTTGGGATCATTTGTTGGACATTAATAAAATAATCTTATCTTATCATAATTCTTTTTGTTACCTTCATCATATGCTCAATGTGTTACTTTCATTATATGCTTAATGTACATATTGTGTGCCACTCAACTGTTATATTACCACAAGGTTAGTTAAGCACACAAAATCTACACCACCAGTTTTAGATTGGGTACCATCATCAAAATGGGGGGAAACTGCCCAAACGTTTCCCAAGGATTTATTTCCAAGGAAAAAAAGCACCAATGTTCCACCAAGTTTCTGGGATGTGCAAATTTGGTAGCAAGGGAACACATCCAAGGGGACATGTGGAATCACCCCACAAAATCTATGGAACATTGAAGTCTCTAACATAGGAGGCCAACCCAAATACTAAAAAGATTTAAAATATGAGAATTGAAATGTTAACCATTAAAGCTATTACATAATAAGCACACCCAACTGCTAATATCCAACACACAATAGCAAGAGAACAAGTATAGAAGTACCTTGTTCTGAGCATTTTCTTCCAATAGTGCTAGACCCTGTTCTGAGTATTTTCTCCCAGTTGCAACGTCACAACCAAAAACCATGTAATAGTAAATGTTTGAGGTATTTATTGTCCAGCAGCAAAAAATAATTAAGTATTTACTATTCACTGTACCCACAATATCCAACAAGGGACTATGGAAAATACCTGAGGTATTAAGTTTTAACTTTTAACTATGGCCACAACAATAAATATCCAGCATCAAGGTTTGTATGATTCCAATAGTCCATAGCATCCATCAGCAAGAATTATGTTTCACAGCATCTGGGAGTCACAGGATAAAGGTCTCAACTCTCCCTCACATGGTCTCCCTCACACTGCCATGCCCACATAGCCTTCACTGCTCACACAAGTTAAAAGACAGTGCACAAAACTCACAGTCCCACTAAATGGCTTCATTTGTACAGTCCCATTAAATGGATTCATTTGTGCACCATGCTTTTCATTAGCAACAAAAACACTATTAATATTCTTACAACTTTTATTAGCTTCTGCTAATTTAACTTGACCACCAATTCGGCTTCTTCATGCATCAATCTGAGTTAAATTCTACATAACATATAGCCATCTACCAATTGATTGGATTTTTAAATCAGGTATTGTCGCTCTTGTTGTTAAGAGCTTCCACTAATTAAAGGGGTAGAATTTTTTATTCATTGAGGCTTTAAATATTTCCCAAGTCATATCCTGCATGGAATCAATATTTATCTTGCACTCACATAAATCCTCCCACCACAGCAAAGCTTGCCTAGGCATGCATAGTTTTTCAAATACAACTTTGTCATCATGTGTAAATTGTTGCACTTTGAAAAAGGGGGATCTAAATTCCTTGGGAAATTATCAAGTCCAAGGCCTCCGCCTGACCAGTCCTAGAGTGAAATTTTCACTTTGGGTTTCACTTTGAAAGAGAAACCTAGATTTAGCATCGAGCCTCCTTGAGAAGTAATTCATTTCTTAGCTAGATTGCTATCAAACAATTGATATTGAATAGTAGCATGTCATGTTGTTATAGAAGTTGTTAAATTCAGCCACAGATGGGATATATTCATTAATTGACCATCGATAGGCCCAAATTTGAGTTTAGAGTAGCAAATTTGGCTTCAACCATTCCAACACAACTCTGCAATTCATCCTCCATTTCCTTCTTTGTCTGAGAGCAAATATTGCCCATAAATTGTGTAGCGAATCAACAACTACATGTGAAAAAAATGCTCTAAAATTCTAATACCAATATGATCCCAAGGTATGCCTAGTGGAAATAAGTGCAACAACTGCAATATATAATCTTGCATACACAACCAATATAAAATGGCAAGCAAATATTGAAGTAATCAAACAATCTTGGAAAATGAATCCACACAATAGGAAAAAAAAATTGAAGAAAATATCAACTCCAAAATTTCATTAAACAAAACATTATGTACAACAAATATATGAACAAAATTGAAGCTTTTATCAGCAACTACAATCCATAAATTTCTACAAACTCCAGAGATTCAATGGAATTGAATCAGCTGTACTACTACCATCACTCAACCCCATTACAAAATGAGAAAGGAACATAAATAAAACATGATGAATATGAAGCATTGTAGATCTCATTTGTTCATATCTCAACAACGCATTAGTGTACAATAGTCAAGAAGATGAAAAGACAGAGAAAAGATGTGACAATTTTTTATGACTGTAAGTTTCCGCTCATAACCACTTGTTGAGATCTCTATCCACTTCAGCAAACCTGTGTCAAACTAAATTGTGAGACTGCACCCAAAGTTGTTCCCCTGGATCAGTGCTTATGTGCATACAACTAAAATATAAGTGCAACATGCATCCATAACACTATCGATTGTCACTCTGATGTGCACAGTTATTGGACTGCAACACATGGTCCTGAAGAAACACCTTTTAGACTGAACTCTCTTCTTTCAATTCAGGACCTGATTGGTTCTGACTCTTATTATGGATCAAACACCAAAATATGACTCTTATTATGGATCAAGCAACCCTAATATCTCCTTTTCAAGATTGTGCAAGATGGGAAAAAGGATTCTACATGCCCCACTTTACTAGTGTTCTTCATTGACCACTCTTTAAAGGCAATTATGCCATTGGAAGGTCAAATATTGTTTCATTCTGGAAATATTACTTACTCCAAATAACTTTGAATGATGACCCTATATGCAGGATTGATGGCTTTAGGACAATGGTCAATGCTCTATTGGCTTCCTCTCATTGCATAATTGGAAGATTTTCACTAAGTCATTGAGCAAGAGTTTTTTTATTCATTCTTTGAGAACTTAGAGGCCAAGGGGTAGATTTTGGTGGGAGACCCTCGTTTCTAAATTTTGACCTAGAAAAGTATGCCCATCACAAACCCTCTCCATGTGCATAAGACCTCCAAACCATTATTTCCACACTCTTGTGTATGGCTCCCAACACTCCCTAGTACAACCAAGTCCAGCTCTGAGATGAATACTTACGTTAATGCTGTTACGATTTTCCTTGACAGAGTATTGATAGATCAATACTCACCAGTCTTAATGCTCTTATGAATTATATTAACATAGTGCCAACAATCAATACTCACCATAATCCCGAGTATGTCAAATTTCTGCAGTCCCACCCTGGCCATTTCTGAGTTCACAAATTTGTGCAGTCCCATCCTGGCCATTTCTTATCTGTTAATGTAGCACCAATTTCATCTTCTCGGCCCCTTTTTTGAGGAAGGATAGTATTTTTGGCCATTCCAATCATGTCTGATTGCTCTTGCATGGTTTACATTGATGCCATTGCCATGTTTCTTGGTTGACATGAATCAAACAATGTAAACAATCAATCCAGTAGATCTTGTACTGTGTGAGAAAGAATGGCCATACAATGCATGTATCCTTCTTTTTTCTTTTTCTTTTCCCTGTTTCTTTCTTTCTTCCATTTTTCTATACTGGTTGTGATGGCTAGGTTGGCTAGGAAGGGATGGCGTATGGGAAAAGAAGGGAAAACAATTAACAATTGAAAAACATATCACTGTAGAATCGATTGGAAATATAAACAAAAACAAAAATATTGATTTGTGCCAAATAATAAACTGCCAACTAGCCTATGTTAGGAACAAAGGATATAGCTCAAAAGTGCAGAGCATAAAAGAAATTAGCTAAACATCTGACAGAAGCATGATATATAGTCACACAATGCAAAATAAATCATATTCTACAACTTCTTAAATAATTGACACTAAAGCTCATATTTACCACCAACAACAATCCATGTACATAAGCACTTCAAAGACACTACTGGGCTCAAAGTAGAGATGAAAACCTTGAAGTAGAAAAAATGCCTCTTGCAAAAGACTAAAAGTGCAAGACTAGTCTACATAATCCTAGATTTCATATGTTCTATAGACCTGTGAAGATGAAGGATTATGGTGGCTGAGAAGGAGAAAGCAAGGTAAACATCCAATACACAAGAAATGACAACCAACATAGAATATGTGGATCCAACGGGAAACCAAAAGCATACCGAGTGTTGGGATTTGCTAGTGATTAGGGTTTCTTATGTTATAGAATTTATTGAGCCCCAACAATTGTTATGCTGAATTCATTGGCTGTCTTTTCATCTTCTCATTTTTCATTATTGGATCGTGTGGCAGTTGCACTGGTGGAATTAGCAGCTCTCCTAGCCTTCCATAAGGCATGCAGAGGGGAGCATGATAATAGCCACCACACAATATTGTCATTTTGACTAATTCTCAAGGAATAATCATGCTAGGATCAAGTGCTAGCAAACATGATGTTCAAATTTAAATTCATGTCCATGTAGGTTGTTGAGTCTTCTCTCCTTGCAATCCAACCAAAATTAACAACTCATTTTATATCCCACAATGCACATGGATATAAAGGCAACTCATATATAATCTCAGTAGCACTATTGTCACCATTACAATCGAAACAACTTATTTTTTCTCTCAGCAACAAACTCATTCATTAGCAACATCTGTGTTCTCACTACCTTGCACATCACACCAGTTCCCAACACAATATCATATTTCCATTCCATTGTTAAACTTTACATCATAGTTCAGATTTGCACTCGCAAATGAAACCTACGGGTCCTAAATTTTGGAGCTTAGTTTACACCTCTCAAATCCTAGATCTGCATATACTAAAACTTCTTTAAATTAAGTTTAAAAGGGAAAACAATGTACTATGTGTTAATTGAAAATAGTAGATAGAAGGAAGCTAAATATATATTTGTGCAATATGGAAATAACAAATAGTAATACAAACTCTAACAGAAATCACAACTACTCACTATTATTTAGAAAAGAATATTACGACATCTAGTACATAGGTTTCTTACACTTGCTCTCACTGCAACACACACTAAAATTGTCTCTCAGGATGCTTACTAATGCACCCCTCATTATTTTACTGACTAAGGAAAAGAGTTATCAAATGGGAGATAAATGACTCTGGTGGAGCATCCCACTTGAACTCATAGATAGATCCCATTGTCCAGGAATAAAGCACACCTAGATTCCTAGAGGAATGCGCCTCACTTAACTTGGAGTGAATGCCTAGGTAAGTGGAGACCAGGGTTTCAAATCTTATAGTGTGTTAGGTGCATGCTCCTAATCATAGCCACTAGAAATTCCATCCACCACGGTCAAACAAATATGTCCATAAAATATTTGTGACTAGGGTACAATCTGTATGGAAGAGAAAGGCTACCATAGAATGTTTCTATGTTCACTCCAAGGGATGCCATAAACTGTTGCTGATGAAAATTGTTCACAATAATCCACTTTTTGTTGGTGTGATTATCCAAGGAATTTCTTCGAACTATTGTTCTGACTTATGGGTATGTTGTTGTTTTTAATTTGCTTGGGAATTTCACCTTTAGGACAGCCTCAATAAACCCTAAAATGCACTTTATTTGTCTAATTTTTAATGTCTTATAGATCTTTAAAATGACGGTATAATGTCATGCTATAGGACTACCATGTTTTCTAGTAGAATGGAGAAGTAATGGAAACATTCATTAAATCTATGCAGTTTTGTGAGTTATATCATGTTCATCTCAAATTTTAGGCATACTCCAGCTTTCAATTAGGGGCAATTAGTTCTATTATGGCCCTTGAACAACACTAAGATGCATCTTTGGGTAAATATTGGCACATTGTGAGTTTGTGGAAAGAAACATAATTAAAACCCAATTATTCCAAAATTTGGGCAACAATGAACTTAATTCTTATAGCAACACTCTAGGATAGGTTGTTTCCTAGCATTTATGGGCATTCTAGATAGTTCTGGGTATGTTTTAACCATGTCTCAACCCTCCAAACAACAAAAATAATATCTTGTGAGATTAGGGATATTTTTTTACTGTTGTTATAAGGAAAACTGACCATATCTGTTATTTATTGCTAATTTAATCTTAATCATGCCCATACAATTCTTTCAAGAACACTTCTCCATGCAGCAATCTAAGTAGGGTATCCCACATGTTCCAAGATATTATTCTTTCAAACAAAATCCATTTCCACCCTTGATTATAACACCCTAAAAGTAAAAGTATACAACGTATAGCATAACAAGGAAAACCCAAAAGGGTATCCGTAGAAACAATGAGGATGAGAATAAGCAAGTATCATAAAAGAGAACCTGAAGAGTGGAATCCTGAACAGTTTTCTTCAAATAAATCCTCCATAAATATACAAAGAGAAATTCCTAGTTCTCTTGTCCACCCAATTTGCCAATTTGTTATTGTTGGGATGGGAGATCATTGTTACTTTGTTGGGAGATGAGGCTTAGCCTCTAGGATTTCCACTAGATGGTTGATCTTTAGCTACACTTTATTTTGTTGTAGCCATATGTTTTCAAATTATTTTAGGATGAGCCAAGCAAAAATGGACCAAAATGACTTCCAAGTGATTTAAAAAAATGAGTTTCATATCCTTTAGGTTTCCAAGTTGTGCCAACAACCGTGTATAATAAAGTGCATAAGACATTTTATAATTCAAATTCCATTAGAGGAAGTGCATATGGATTCTTATAATTCAAATTACATTGGCATGTTGAAACTTGATGCTTAGCACCAAGTGGCTACAAACACCCTATTTTTATCTTGTAAATGGTTTAATATAGATTCTTCAAATTACATTTTGAAGAACATAATATAAACTCGTGCATTAAAAAATACCTGATTTATTCTTTGATTGAAAATAATTTTAATCTTAAATGGCCTTTCCTTTTCTAGACAAGGAATTAAAATGATATCCACATTCTTTAATTTATGTGAGTTTTATATTTCAATGGAAACTAATATTTTAATATTCGACCTTTGGAATCAAGAGATTGATTAACACTTAAAAATGATTTCCTTACATAAGGTCATGTCAAGAAGTCCATTGGAATAAAACATCAGGTTTTACCAATATTCTAACTTGGCTTGGAAGTACTTGGAAGCTAGAGGGAACTTGTAAAGGATAGAATAAAACATAAGTACCAATATTGTAACATGACTTTGAAGTACTTAACAGTTGGAGGGGACTTTAGAATTGATAAATGATAAGATAAAATATTAGGTACCAGTATTCTAACATCATTTGGAAGTACTAAGCAGTTACTAGGGACTCATAAAGGATACCTTGACTTGGGAGGTCTACTCAAGTTGCCTATGAATTCATCAAAGTATATGGACACATCAATAACTATGTACTTCAATATGGGTGGACTAGGTACCCTCCAAGTCACCCTTCACCCCATCCTCCTTCAAAGTGGATCCATTAATTCACCTATGGGTGTCCTCCAAGTCACCATCCACTCCACCCTCCAAAGAGTATGCATTAATCCACATGTGTCATAAAGATAGGAAAGGATTTACCATACAAGTGTTAGATCACACCAATGGAGGTTTTTTTTTTATGTTGAATGGGATAAAGATAAGTACATTCATAAAGTCTATTCACTTGAGTCCTAATGGACTAGGAACCCTCCAAGCTAGTCGGATCTAATTCCATTCATAGTGTATCAACTCCAGTCTGAGTGAGAGACTATGCACCCTATAACTCACCCTGCCCCAACCTTCCATATAGAATCCATTAATCCTCGTGTTTATCCTAATGACAGGGCATGCATTATCATGCAAGTGTTGGCTCAACGCTGGATTTTTTTTTGGTAAAAGGGCTAAGAAAGCTAACTCCCACTTACATCACAATTTTATAACAACTAAAAATCCATTAATTCAGTTGTTTGTCCTAAATCCGAGCATATGTTATGTGTTGGCTCATAGGAATGGGGGCTACTTTTTTAGGTGAAAAGGCTAAGAAATTTAACTCCCACTCACATCACAATTCTCCATAAAATAAAAGACTAAACAGATTTTTGATGATCCATTACTTTGTACTCGATAATAATAAAACCAATAGCGCTAGGAAACCTTGGAAATTGTATCTTATTACACTCCTGTAGATAATTTTGGTGCCTTTGTTTGGCAATTTTGGTGTCTGTTGAAATGGGTTGTAAAAAATTCTCCTATTAGATTTGGTGTAGATAAGGTGTCAAGAGTAAGCTTCATAGACAAATAGAGTAAGCTTCATTTTAAGGTCTTAATGTCTATGCCAAGAAATTGACTCTTTGTCTCCTGGTAATAGATAAATTTTTATTAGACTTGTTTGTGGATCAGATATGGGAACATGTATAGGATTCCAATGACAATAAGCATGATGGAAGGAAAAACAAGAAAGAGGGGCAAGCACCATAAAGACAAGTTTTAGATAAACATGAACAACCTACAACAGATCCAACGTGATGTTCAATATCAATATGGACATACAGGTTGTTTAGTTTTCACAGCACCTTAGACAAATACATCAATGCTTTCCACATGAGAGAAACGGAATGGTATTTGTGGCATTTTCTTGAGCAATTTAAGATCATTAATGATAACTATATATATCCATGAGTTGCAAAGTTTATGAAGAATATGCCACTTTTCCCTATGATTCTTTACCTTGAATAATATAGATAATGGAATATGAAAACAAAGCCGAGGATATCATAGAAGTTGCTAAAGCTTCCCTAGATCAAGATATATATGCCATTCATGTGATAAATATAGAGCAGTTTGCATAGAGGTTATAAAACTTTTTGAGTACTGGAGGAAGCTCAATTCTTATCTTATGTAATACCATCACATATAGGATAATTGGAGATATTTAGGACAATGTTATAAGGTCATTTAAGTCTCTTCATACATCAGGTAGGAGAGAGATTAACACTCTAGGTGTGGAATTCCTTTAGCACTTTAAACATGCCAGCAGAGAGGCCACATTAACAATAGTAGTCACAAGTGTTTGTGTGGCTTTTTTAGACATTTTTGGAAAATGTCAGTGGCAGAATTGTAAGTAGACTTTCTAGCAAATCATGTAGAAGATGCAGACTGTGTTGGATACCATTCCTGAAGGATTTTGCACAATGTCTTTGCTGAAAATTCGAATTGAGCACTCTCATCGCACCAAAAACATGCACCTATAGGAAACAAGAAAATATGTTGTTGAATCTATGGAAATAAAAAAATCAGCTTTACAGTTAGTGTATTTTCTGAGTTCTCCAAATCTACATACATAGTATAAACTCAAGAGAGAATATGAAATATATGCAGCTGTAATATTTATAGTCGAGACCAACTATGTGCATGGCTAAAGAGTGAAAGAGAAAGAAATATAACAGGTTGATTTACCTTATGGAGAATGGTCCATGTTCCATGGTATTACAAGGGTGAGAATATTGATAGCAAGGGAAGGTTCATACCTCTTCCAATGAGTATATACACCTCAATTATAAAGTAATGCAATATTACAAGGGTGTATCCAACTTTCATGAGTCAATAGTATGAAGACTAGGTGTATACGGGAGTATTCCCATTTTCATGAGAGAATAGTGGAAGGCCCAGTTTGCATGGGTGTATCCCAATTTGCATGATTAGTGGAAGACCCAGTATGCATAGGAATATTGTAGTTTGCATGAGAGATGAGAGTGAAAACCTAGTTTGCATGGGCATACCTTACAATTAAGTGACATGGAATATGGAAGATTGTAAGTAGTCTCAGAATTTCCATTAAGATTCTCCGTTCCTCTACTCCAGACAGCATGCACATGCAATCACACCTAGGACACAAATATTTTATTTCAACATTTTCTCTGCTTGGGGTTTCGTTGTCAAGGTTAAAGGTGCCTAAAGTTAGACCATTTAGACCTATACAAGTTTCAAACAAGAGTGTAGGAAATTTCATTTTAAATTGTGTTTCCTGAATATATCTATATAGTTTGTAACTCTCTCTCAAACCATGTTTATCCATTTACCTTGAAATGAGTCTGAAATTGGCATTCCGTTATCTTTATACAAATGGATCTCTTGCCAACTTGCAAAGAACACGATAAAATTTCATGGGGCTTTTCAAGCAAAGACAATCAGGTTTTTCAGCAACCCAAAATTAGATGGCAATCAGGTTGACAGATTATTATTCAAGAGTATAATCTCATTGAAAGAACTAGGGTGAAATCATGAATTTGTCTAGAGAGGTCACGACCTACTAGAAGCAGATGTAGGAGAGTTATTCCTTAGGTCATAGGGCCTATTCCAGCAACCAAAAAAACCCAAGAAATCAACTTAATAGCAACAATAACCCTAGCTCATTAAGCCAAAATAATTTAATTTCAACCGTGAAATTCGATCACATTGAGCACCCAAAATATGAATTGAGAGAGACTAACCTGTAAATCAAAGACTTAGAGTTGTGTGAAGACTAACACACAGAATCCAGATGCAACAGAGACTGAATTCGAACTTTGTTGGTGCATAAATCCAGTACAAATTCTTCTTGAATTTGTTGTGGTCACCATAGATGTTCTTTGGTCTTAAATAATTGTGCATAAACGGAGCAAAACCATCATTCATAAGCCAAATGGGGCTATAGAGTCTAGAAATGATAAATACTCAAAATTGGGGTGAATGGGACTCCAAAAAATGCCAAATACAGGAGGAAAGAGAGATTTAGAAGCCAAATTGGGGTGAATGAGGGTCCAAAAACTGTCATTTCCTAATTTCAAGGATGAACAGAGGCTCTGAAACCAAATGGAGGCTGAATAGGACTAAAAAATGACCATTTCCTGAAAGTAAGGGAAAACATGAACTCCATCTTAAACCCATGCTGGAAATCGCTAGTGAACATGACGTCCATATGAAACCGATGGTGTAAATTGCTGGTGAACAGGACCTCTATCTGAAACCCATGGTGGAAATCGCAAGCGAAAGCTGGATCCAAAGCAAATTTCAAAGGGCGAAAATGGTTTTTGCAATAATTTCCAACCAAATATCATTGGGCTAACTATTTTTTTAATTTTTTTTTTAAATAAAAAATGTTCTATTTAATATTAACCGTAAAAACCTTAATAATATAATAAATTCGCCCAAGGAAAATTTGAAACTCCTTTAATTTCACCAATGGGCTAAATTCCCCCCCTAAAATCATCCTTGGAAATGATCCACTTGCAAGATATTCCTTCTTCACTCTAATCCTTGACAGTTTTCATCAATAATTTTCCAAATGTAAAAAAACCGTAGTAAGCAAAAATAAACTGAGCTGCTTGTTTACCATATTGGAAAATAAGAGATATCAAGCATAGTACGTCATAGAGGATAGTAGATTTGAATAAGGACTTTGTTCCTTCTTTGAAGGATCTGAAAAATAGGGTAAGAGTTTTATTTAATCCAGTTGAGTCATTTATATGGACAACTTAGCTTTATCTTACAGAGCTTGTTAGATCGCATAATATTTTAGGTAGCTTATTATAGCTTTGTTAGCTAGAGGAAGGTTCGATCAAGAGGAATAAGCTCAGAGTTTCGACTCTTGGAGCTTACACATAGAGAGAGAGAGGTATCTATTTGTAATGATTGATCCATTGTATTTAGGTTCAAATAAAGGACCATTGTAAAATAAGATCATATGGCTGACCATTCGATGCCGAAAAAACATCTTTTAGGGCCTCAAAATGGATCTAGAAGTTTAGGAACTGAAAACTGCCAAAAATAGTAAATTGTGCTACAATTAAGGAAACTGAAAAACTGAAAGAAATAATAGTGGGGGTCTAAGTAGAATAGGCAAGTGGCCACCAATATCCTCTTGGATCATTCCTTCCCCCTTAGGAAGAAATGGTGCCCATTGTGTTGAGTTCCTCCATGAGATGAGGAAACTTCTGATGAACTTGGTCCCTCGTGAAGGAGTTGACCTGCTTTGACAACTCAATATAGCTAGATCTTCTACTGGTCGATGTTCTTGATCTATGTGTCGATAATATTATTAGTTGTGGCATGTTCCATGAAATTTGGGTTTAAGTCCATTGGTGGGACTTGTTCATCTACATCTGATATGTCCATTAGAGGTGGAAAGTAGGGCCGAAAATGGTCCACATTGAACACTAGGTGTAAAAAAAGGAATGGTGGAATACTGAGCTCAAAGGAATTGTCCTCAATGTCATTGGTGATGGTGCATTACCCATATGGGAGTGGTCGAATCTTGTGGTGAGATCCAGCGAGGTGCTCCTTCTGCAAATGTAGCCACACTTTGTTTCCCACATAGAAGTTGTGTTGCACCTGATGCTGATCATGTCGCTACTTATACCTAGAATTGGATTTGTTTGATATATCATGAACCCATTGGAGAATGTGTTGAATGTGCTGAATGAAGTTGTTCTCCTTGGAAACTTCATACTGAACATGAGTCGAATCAGCCTAAGTAGCTGCAAATGGCATGGCTACCTTAATGGGACATAGTGGCTATAATCCCAAGCCCTCCTAAAATGGTATTTGGTCGGTTGAGATATGGAGGACCTCATCCCATGTGCATGGATGATTTGAGTGATACATTCTCAAAATGTGTATGATACTCATCTTATCGACCTTTGTCTAACCATCAGTTTGGGGATGGAAAGCTCTGGACTTGGTGAGCTTGGTGTCTAGCATTGACCATAGGATGAACCAAAATGTACTAAGGAACCTGCTATCGCGATATGAGATGATAGACCGTGGGATACCAAAGTGTACTCACACTCGTTCAAAGAATATTTTAGAAATGTCTTTTGCCGTGATATTCTTCTTGTAGGTCGTCGTTATGGCCATCTTTGAGAATTGGGTGATGACCACGAACACAGAGTCGTTGTTGTTCTTAATAGAAGGAAGGCCCGACATGTAATCCATGGAGGTGGATTCCCAAGGTTGAATATGGGTAGGAAACAAAGTATAGAGGCCTTGCTTCTTTATGGATGCTTTGTAAATGGCACAGGAAGTGTAAAATCATATGTACTTCCCAAAATCCTATCAAATTTTTGTCCAATACAAATACTTCTATAGTACTGCCACTATTTTCTTGACCCCGAAATTCCCAACGACCAGACTGTAGTGCACTTCCCAAATAATCTTGGCACAATCACTTAAAGGAACACAAAGGAGTCCCATGTGACATAGTAGTGCATCCTGGAGGTGAAAATTTGGAACTTNTATATAATATACAGAGAGGAAACCTATTGGGTATTCCAATTATTGCTAATTCATGAGTAATTGTTAATAATTCTTTGATGAGATTGAATCTTAGTTCCTAGATCAGTGTGCAATAATTAATATGGTATCAGAGCCTACGGCGGGACGAAGATCAATCTCTCAAAAACAAGTTTTTTGACAGATTTCTCCATGAAATGTGAGCAATAGCTCAATCCGACCTTACGGTGCCCCTTTTGTTTTGATTTGCAGGTCTTAACAGGTACAACTTCGAATGGACTCATCAATCCCTCTTCTCACCCCATTCACAAGCTATTCGGAATGGAAGCTGAAGATGATTGCATCTCTGAAGAGACAAGGTCTCTATGAGGTGTCTATTGGAATTGGAAAAGAGTCTTATGAGAATGAGAATGACTGGTTAAATGACCGTGATAGAGCTTATGGAACAATAGCTCTGGCCCTTGATGATAGCTTGTACTAACTTATTTATTCTATTGAATACCCTAAGGAAGTCTGGACAATATTGGACAGAACCTTTGGCAAGAACAATGAGGATCATAATAGTACTTTGGAGATCATGGCCAGCACCACAAGAAATCTTCACTCAAAACTCTCAGCCACTACTCTCTCTGATGAAGTTGTTCAAGATGAAGATGAAGCAGAATCTTCTACACATTCAATTCAAATTGAAGAAAGTCTCCATGAAGTGACTCCTTCTCCTGATGCTCCAGAAGTTCATGAGATCTCTGATATCTAATCTTAGAGTCTCATCTGAGATCTCTGATATCTCATCTTAGTTCCCAGAAAGATGAGAAGCTCTGTTAGAGTGGTTGGGGCTGGAAAATCCCAAATTACTTGGATCTTGGTTAAATCCACATGCACCCTACACTAATCAATAATGTATCCAAAATATTGAACTTGGTTCATGCCAAAAGTGCACTTGTCCAAATTAGCACACAACTTGTTTTTTCGCAGAGTTTATAGGACCTGTCAAATGTGGTGGAGGTGCTCTTCCCAAGTCTGACTGAATATCAAGATGTCATCCAAGTACACTGCTACAAATGAGTTGGTGAATGGCTACAAGATGTTTTCCATCAGTCTCATGAAGTTTTTGGGAGAATTCGTCAACCCGAAAGGAATGACCAGCCATTCAAAAAGTCCCTCCTTGGATTTGAAGGAAGTCATCCACACATCAATCGGTTCGATCGATAATTGGTGATACCTAAAATTTAAGTCGATCTTGCTAACATATTTCTCCCCTTTAAGTTTTTCTAGGAGATCATCAATCCATGGGATTGGGATCATATTTCGAACAGTGATATTTTTTCAGTTCCTAATAGTCAATACAGAGTCTCCAAGTCCCATCCTTCTTCTGCATCAACATGATCGGGATCCAACAGGGTGATGAAATTGGACTGATGTGACCCTTCTATAGAAGCTACTGAATCTGGCTCTTGATTTCATCGTTCTCCAGAATAGAGCGTCGATAGATCATTCCATTGGGAAACAATGCACCTAGGGTAAGATTGATGGGGTGCTTCACCTGACAGTGCAGAGGCACCCTGGTGAGTGAGGTGAATATGTCTCGTTACTCCTCCATGACCTTGTCCATTTGTTATTTTCATGTGGAGAAGCCCTATTTAGAGGTTGTGGCCATGGTATTCTTCTTTCCTTGAGGACGGGACATCAAGAAAACAAATTTCTTGATTTTTGTAATGAGCTTACTACATTATTTTGCAATAACCAAAGAGATAGTGATAGGCGGTGGTACCTCAGGTATCCTATACAACATATTTCTCAATGTAATAATAATAGCACAAGTCCGGGAGTCATACATAACATGTCTCTTCCATAAGTGTTGTTGGCCTAATAATACATCACAAACATGAAGAGAATAAATGTCGCATAATACCTCATTGGTGCAGGGATTGATGTTGTAGGGAAGGTGACACTGCTAGATGAGGTAGATACCTCGTTCTTGGTGAAGCCACCTGATAGTGTACAACTACGGGTGGGCTATGGTCGACAATCCCAGCCGCTTCACAAACTATGCTAAAATGAGGTTCTTTTGGCACCCACCATCAACAATGAACTATAGCAGGGAACCCTTTACCGACATCTGTGAGTGGAAAAGACACTACTCCTCCTCTAAATATTTTGGTTCTTCATTTTGGATGTCCATGGTGGAAATAGTGGCGTTGGGATATGCATCGATAATATTCTTCCCTCTGTCATTCCACTTCGAAGGTTGTGATTTAGTGTCAAAGTATGCATCTGATTCAGAAGCTTTTATCTCAGCCACTAGTGATTGCTTGGCCCGACACTCACTTGTGTTGTGAGTGGATCTCTTGTGGAACTCACACCACTTTCTCGTGTCCTTCTTTGTATTCATGGTGTTTCTCTTTTATTGTGGCTTTGGAAACTTGTCCTGAGTCGCCATGCCTTGGATTTGTCCTTGGTTCTGTGGTTTGGGGGCACCTTTCACTTGCTTTTGATTCGCAGATCTAAAGTATTGCTTCTTTTGTTTAAATTTTTGGTCAATTTTGGCAGCATATCGGTATGCCGTATGAAGCGAGGAGATGTCAAGGAAACTCCATTTCCTCCTGAATGTATCTGTGCAGAAAAATGCAGTAATTTAGCACCAAATGTTTCTCTAAAACTTTGATACACAACTTGGTGCGCAGTGTATGGAACAGATTTTTCAGCTCATGCACATCTTTATCTCTTTGCTGACGCAGCGTAGTCCATTGTATGTACTTGTCCTCATAGCTACTCATGGGATAATATTGTTCCTTTATGGCATCTCAAAAAGAATTCTAAGTGGGTGCGACCGACAACAGAGAGTGTTCCTCCTATCCTTTCTCTCATAGTAGGTTTCCCATCAGTCCTTGACATGAGGGGCGGCATTGAGTAGTGAAAAAGTAATATTTTCCCAGTCAGAAAATTCATGAACCAAGAAATATCGTTCTAATAGATTCAACCATCTATCTACAAAATTTGCATCTATTCAACCATCAAATATGGGAATGTCAAATTTTACTTGTACCTTAAAAGGGGTTGAGCCTCCAGAGTGGCTTCCAGATGTAGATGCACTGCCACTGGAAATTTCTTGAAGGATTTGAGCGAAGTTATCCATCATCACGTTCGTTTGATTTTCAAGGGCCTCCTCGAGTAGCATTTTGATAGGAAATTATATGTCCTCATCTTTATTTTCTTCCCCCATGGGAGCCTGTCAGGGTTTGCGAGGATGATCTTGCAATGGTTCAACCAGATTGAGCCCTAACTCCTTATACCCTGACCTCATTGGGGACATGTAAAGAAGCGTCGAAAAAGAGAAAATTTCTTCGATACCACTGATCAAGATTCATGAAGGAACACAAACAAGTACACAAACAACCATAAAAACAAATATGTAGTGGAAATAACACTTGATTTCATTAATATCAAAGAACTGAAACTTGTTTACAAACAGGATGGAAATAAACTAGCTAGAGTGTTGGTAGCTGATCTTTGAGAAGAGACATGGAGGGTACATGCCTCTGAACTATGTGTTACAATGATTCTCAAAGGCCTATATATTATTGAGAAATAATGGAAAACCATACACATCCAAAAACCTAACCCTAGGAGGTCAAACGCTAGAATATGGGAAAACACCAGAATATGGGCCCCGTTGGGTAACTTGGTACATCAATTTCCTGGGGGCACAACTTTGGCATACTATATCCATTTGACACATATGGTACATCATTAGAAAGGTCTATTTATGGCCGTGACACCATTATCTTGTTTCGATTGTTTTGATAAAGGGTCGTGATGCCACTGAAATCTTCGAAATGTTAAACAATGTAGGCCAATGTGTGAATTAGAGCATTTACCTTGGTTTTATGGGTTTTGATTTCTATTTTGTTAGGTTAATGGAATTTAGAAATTAACCATCTTGATTTGAAGAAAAAAATGAATGATTAAGTATACGACCTTAATTTTCCTGTATGTAGCGTAGGACTCTTGCTATTGACTAAAAGAATTTTAATAGGTTCTGAACGCATGACCTATTTTATTGTTAAACAGTATTTACCGTAGTTTTTTCAAAGTGAATTTTTTTTCAGGGTTTCGATGTTGGAGCTGCCATAGATTATATAATACCTAGATTAACTAAATTCAGCTTTTGGTTATCAAAGGATTTTGGTTTGAAAACCCTGACTTGATTTAACCCTTTAACTTACAGTTTTGTAACAATAATTTTATTAGTATAATTATTAGATGTGTAAACGTTTTTTATTTATAACCTATATGGTAATATACTAGGTTAATATCGAATTCTAAAATGTATGTAAATTCACTTATATCGATTCTGTAAAGATACTGACTTGATTTATAAACCCTAATTTAACCTCTGTACAGAGTTTTATTTTCTAAAGGAACTTGTATATCTTAACACTACAACAAATTTCACATTTAGGGGTGGGTTTCTTCCACCTCCAAATGTTACTTTTGGGGGTGGTTTCTTCATTGGATGCAGTATTTACAAAACTACCCCTAATAGCAATGACGCTAAAACTTTTGAATTTTAGGGGCAGTCCCAGAAGAGATCAAAGCCCCCCCTAAAAGTGGCTTTTAGGGGTGGTTCTAACCCCCCCCCCCCAGAAGTGAATTTTTGGGGCAGTTCTAAAGCGCGTCCAAAAGGGAATTTTGGTGGCCGTTCTAAACCCCCCAAAAGATGATTTTGGGAGTGATTCTAAACCTCCACCCAAAAGTTACTTTCGGGGGTAGTTTTGGCTTTGGAGGTGGTCTTTACAAAACCGCCCGTAATAGCACCGATGCCAAAAATTTTGGATTTTAGGGGTGGTTCTGAACAGATCAAAAATGCCCCTAAAAGATAATTTTAGGGTTGGTTCTAAAACCCCCAAAAAGTGGTTTTGGGGAGGTTTTATATTTAGAGGCGGTCT
This sequence comes from Pseudotsuga menziesii, assembly GCA_001517045.1. NCBI lineage: Eukaryota > Viridiplantae > Streptophyta > Pinopsida > Pinales > Pinaceae > Pseudotsuga > Pseudotsuga menziesii. Next base: position 395,561 of record LPNX010494959.1, on the reverse strand, counting down.
TTAAAAAGTTGCCCCTAATAGCACCGAAGCTAAAAATTTTGAATTTTAAGGGGTGGTTTTGGAAGAGTTCAAAATCGCCCCTAAAAGTGACATTTGGTGGAGGTTCTAAACCCCCCCAAAAATTCACTTTTGGGGGCGTTTTGAAACCCCCTCCAAAAGTCACTTTTGTGGGCGGTTGGACACCCCCACCAAAAGTCAATTTTAAGGGAAAATATAAACCCACCTTGTATGTACCTACGGGGGAGGTTCATAACCACCCTTAAAAGAATCTATTATAAAACTATTGTTGTGGTTTTAAACCCCACTCATAGGTACCTAAAGAGGTGGTTCAAAACACCCTCGTAGGTAGCTACAGATACGGTTCGAAACCCCCCCTAAAACTATTTACAAACCTTTGGGGGAAGTTATAAACCCCCCTCATAGGTATGTACAGAGGCGGTTTGAACCTCCCCTAAAAATATTTATAAACATTTGGGGGTGGTTATGACCCCGCTCGTACTGACATATGAAGTCAGTTTAGAACCCCCCTCGTGTCCATAATAGATCATAATAAAATATATTTTATTTAAAACATCAATATTGCAATATCATTAGGGCATGGAGGAATCGAACCTTCAACCTCCTTTTTGTAAAGTAGGCGGTCTAGCATTGAGATAGAAGCCCTTAAGAATTAGTGAAAGGGACAATATTAACACCAAGATTGCATCCTTTCTAATTTCTCAGAAAATACTAATAGGACCAACATCGTTTCTATTTCAAGGGACCTAAGAAAGTAGTCTGAATGGCTCTGAACTTATAATTTGGGTGAAAATGAAAGGTTTCATATGCAACATTGATTCAATGAAGAAAATAGTAATATAGAAACATTTGGAAGGACAAAGTTGGCATCCAAGTTCATACACATACTCTAGAAGTGAACATCTAACTAGAATTTCAAGTCTTCATGAATAAGAACAAGCATCTTTTCTAATGGTTGCTTGATGGATACATGTAAGAGTAATCTTCTCTTAAAATTTATGTCAGTAGATCACTGGGTTCTACAATTATAACATATTTAGACCCAACTGAATCCGGTCTCATGATATAAATATAATTCAACTACACTATGGAGAAATACAAAGATTAAAAATTGCTTAGCATGGATAAATCTATAATCTTTTCTAAGATAAAAAAATCATAACAATGCATTTATAGATATCAAATACCTGCAACTGATCTAATCATGAATGAACACCTCCATCGCTCAAAATTCCAATGAGATGAAGTGTGCAATTTTTAGAGAACTCCTTAATGTATTTAAACCTTTTGTCCCTTGTAGATTTTTCCAGAGGCAACAACATAATCCACTAATTTTTCTTTGCACCCAAATTCAAATTCAAAGTTAATATGTTTCCCATTCTAAAATATGTAGCACAAATAAATAGTATAAATATCCTTCCAATTACCATTTATACAATTAGAAAGTACATCTTATACACATATCATATGATATCACCCCAATTTGTAAAGTGGTCAATAAATTAACTATTACACAACCATGATTTCAATAAAATGTTAACGCTTATAAAATATTAATGTAGGGAAAAAGAGCCAATGTATAGGATTCTTATAAGTCACTCTAAATGTAGAGATGATCCACATTCAAGATATTCCTTCTTCAGTCTAATCCTTGAAATTTTTCGTCAATAATTTTCCAAAAGTAAAAAACCCACAGGAAGCAAAAATAAAGTGAGATGCTTGTTTACCTTACTAGAAAATAAAAGATATCAAGCATAGTAAGTCATAGGGGATACTAGAGTTGAATAAAGACTTTGTTCCTTCTTTGAAGGATATGGAAAAAAGAGTAGGAGTTTTATTTAATCCAGTTGAGTCATTTAAATGGATAACTTAGCTTTAGCTTACAGTGTTGGTTAGCTCGCATAAGCTTTTAGGTATCTTATTGGAGCTTAGTTAGCTCGAGAAAGGTTCAATAAAGAAGACCAAGCTCAAAGTTTAGACTCTTGGAGCTTACAGAGAGAGAGAGAGAGAGAGGTCTCTGCTTGTAATGATCATTCTATTTTATTTAGGTTCAAATAAAGGACCATTGTGAAATAAGATTGTATGCCTGTTTTTTTGCGTTAATTGAGTTTATTGACTGAGTTTGGAAGAAATTTCCCATTTGAATCATATATTGTGACAACATTGACTGTATGGTTAGTTGAATGAAAAAATGTCTTCAGTATTGAAATTTACAAACAGTAAATCACTTTTAGCTGTGCATTTCAAGGTAGATCCACGGTGTAGGAGAGATTGGTTAACGAGGCTACAAGTTGACAATGGTGATCAAGAGGTGAGTCTATCAACGACTAAAGAGGAATTTTGCGGACTAAATAGTGAGAAATTTAAAGGCGAATCTATTGTGAATATGGAAATTAATTGTTGCAAGGATGAAGAAGATCAATGGTTAAGAATGATCTTGCTGCAAATCAACGACGGAGAACTATTTTGTTGGGAAAACTAGCACGATAGAAGAAATTCTTGACTGGCGCAATACTTTATAAAATATTCCCTTAACAATGTAATTCCACCGTCAATCTATATCTAACAGTTGTTAGTCCATATTGTCGATGAGCTAGCAAGCTATTTAATTACAAAAGTTGGGCACAAAATCATTGTGTAATCAAGTTCATCGATGAAAATATTTTTGCAATATTTGGGCCACGCATGAGCATGTGTTAGGAAGTACAGTTGCAGACGAGGATCCTAGACACTCCTGATCACATGGTGGTAAGCATAGTTTCAGGACCGAAGGGATGGATAAGGGATATTCACAGCACATGACAGATATGGTCTTTAAGGCTCGGAGGACGCCAATACAAGATGACGGCAGGATGACAAAGGTCGACTAAAGAACTGTTATGATGATGAGGTGGCCACCACCCTTATTTTTTGAACCAGTTCTTCCCTCTACTCAACAAACTTTGTGGATTATCTCATCCTCTTTTGTGTCGAAAGGGTTTGTGAATTTATTTTTCGCTGCCATGCGTTGGTGCTTTGTGAAGAGTCTATCTCCCAGATTTTTTCCATGGCTCCCAAATGCTCTTAGAGAGGAATATTGGGGTTGCAGGAAGTCTCGATTGAAAATCATGACAAGGGCCATGTTACTACAGCCTAGATACAAGCACAAGAGGCTGCTGACTTCTTCAAATACTTTGTTCCTGTAGTGACCCGCAGCAAAATTGTATCAGTTGTAGACTGTTTATGGGATGAAGCTAAGGCCATGCCTCAGGTGGAGTTGCACTTTGAGGTTGAACCTTGGGTGGTAAACCTTGGTAATATAGTTGGGAGAGTTGAATCCTATGATAGATTGGTTATTCTCTATTGGGTTAACAAGAACCTAATAGCGCAATCTTCACTTAACACTACTGCAAAAAGGGAAGGGGATGAATAACCAGTGAGAGTTTGGAAGGAGCACAAATTTGACTTTTGACCAATGAAAAGAAAGATATACATCATGGCCATAAAGATGGAGATTCGATTCTTCCACCCAAGGATGGAGCAAGCAGAGGTTAGAGGGATGAGCATAGCCAAGTCAATCGGTATGACTGCAAGGGAGCCCTCAAGGAATATGAAGCTGACCAAATGCTCTTCTCTGGGAGTGTCCTCCCAAGGTTAGCTTTGACACCCCTGTTTGTATTCTCTTGTTATTTATTTTTTAATTTATTATTAGTGGTTCTGGTAGTGATAGGATTTATCGGCAACTTATGTATGTAATCACGATGGGGAATTTCATGAACAATCTAGATGTTTTGTAATTCCTTTTTCAGTCACCTTTTATTGGTTCATGTAGTGATTTTCTTTATGGGCAGCTTATGTATGCAATCGGCATGGGGAATGCCATGAACAATATGGTTGTTTTTTTTTGGGATGGGTGGTTCTATTTTGGTATGAATGTAAATCTTGTCAGAATTGGGTAGGTTGTTTCTAGATCTGTTATTTGGAATCTAATTAAGTGACTATGGAGTAATACAATCCTTTTATTTACAAAAAAAAATGGAGAAATTTTAAAATATTCTACAAGTGCTTCAATTTCTTACCTTTCAGCAAAAAGGATGGATACAATTCATATATAGTTTGATATTAATGTCTTAAAATAAAAGGAATTTACCACCAATGGCCACAAACATTTAAAAAGTATTCAATGGGATTGCTAACTGCATTATGTAAAATCCTTTAATAGTGGTCAGGGTAGCTTCAGGAGACCTATAGGTGATACTCCCAAACCCTAAAAGGAAACCTGTAGGTTATAATCCCAAATAATTTTTAAATTGTATTAATAATACGGATATATGCCACAAAATTCAGCTCTAATGTCAATAACATCAAATGATCTTGCTGTCATCTATGCTTTACACAAATATTTCACACAAATTAGTTGTTACACCATCAATCAAGTATACTTATGGTTGTAATAAATATGTTGTAATAAAATACTTTCAATATTTTTCATTGCATTACCTTCCTTTGGTCAATAGATATCCCGCAATCAACTTTTTTCCTTCAACAAATGTGTAATAAAATCAAATCATAAAATATACAAGTACAACTGTACTTAAAATGAAGAAATCAACATGTTATAATCAATGAAATGACAATAAGATATTTAATTGACAAATTCATTATGGTGATAACTTACAAATATGCATTAGAGAATGATACAAATTGTCATTATATTCCTTTCCATTGTGAAGACCTACATATATTATGACAAAATGGTATGTTCATATAAGCGATTGATAGATATGTAAAAAAAGACATAAAATATATGAAATTCTAAAAAAACAAAATGAAAATACTTGAATGAGCTTCTCTTGGTTTCAGGAATATCTTATTCTCTACTAAACAGGGCCAACCACATGAAGGTTGAAGCACATATGGTCCCTCACCCCACCCCCCCCTCCCTCACACCACTCTCAATTCCCCACACCCATTCTATCTATTCTAAAAATAAATGAAAGTTACATAACCGAATAAAAGAGATAAGATCCATGAACAAACAATATAAGAACAAAAACTATATTCATGAAAGGTAAATCCAAGTAATAATCTAAGAAACAAATTTTCACAGATACAACTTAAATGAGAGCTGATAAATAAATTGTGCATGCTACTTATTGAACAACATCCAACCATGTGTCTTCACAATCATGTTGAACATAATCCATGACACCATCACCTTTAGCTTCATCCTCTTTGCATTTCGTCCCTTCAAAATATGCAACACTTGATAAATCTACATACTCCAATTCATATCTATTACAATTTCTTGGTACCTTCAGAGGGCATGTCAAAACTACACACCAATCATTCTCTATCGGATCCTATACATAGAAAACCCATTTCTCTTGTGATGATAGAATAAATGAATCATCTTGCACTCTATCTTTACTCAAGCATCTCTTCAAATTCACTACGGTGAAACCAATTTCATCAACTTTCATTCCATTCTTCTTGTGTACAACTATCCAATAAAATTTGACCAATGGATACTGTACCAAATAGTAGTCCAATAACATTATTTCTTGAATCAATCCATAATATTTTGTCATTTGATGTATAGGGCTTTTATCCTTTGCACTTGATCTCATTAATGTTTGTGCATCTATACAGACACCACTATTTTGGGTGGCCCTGACATTTTCTATGTGTTTAAATTAAAATATAGACCCATTAATTAAGTATCCATCATACTTAGTTGCATATTTCCTTCGGCCACATGCGACCCATTTAAGGGCATCATAAATGTTTTCTTTTCCTTCCACCTGTAAATTTTTAAATTTCATTAGAAAACCATGCAATTTCAAAATATATTAAAAGAATCTCACCTTCATAGATCATAATAGTCTTGATCAATGAAGTTCAATTAAATCTAATATGAAGAACACATCATTACATTTTTTCTTAACCAATCACTAAATTTTTGGTTGTGGATATTTTTTAGTCATACTTCATCTTTTTTGTCTTCGATGTTACTATTGGAAATTTATGTCAAGTGCATCCTATTTTCAAGTAATGTCAATAAACAATTTATGAAAATATTGTGATATATTATAATAAAAAATTATTTCATAAGGATGTGTTATTACTTACTCTATCCAAGGTTTAATTTCATCTACGTTGTGCAAGACCGACCCATCTGTGGGATTGTAACAAACTAATTTTATCGAATTCAATAGAAGTTCCAGTAGATAAGTCCTTCCTATATTGTCTAAACTCTCCTTCTTCATCGTCCCAAGATTCATTTCTACTAGGCATGCTTTCAATATATTCCATACCTTCAACATATCCAACACAAAGTTTTATGGATTCCTCCACAGTGTAGTTTTCAGCTATGTAGCCTTTAGGCCTATTCTTATTTTTCACATAACTTTCGAAAACTTCCATGTTCCTTTAAAAAAACACACAATTTGTAGTGAAATCAAAAGGATGAATAACAAGATGCTAGTAATGTATTATTATTATATGCACATGATATGAATTTGCACTTAATAAAAATTCACTGACCTTTCAAAAGGGTACATCCATCAATATGCAACTGGTCCACAATAGCGTAACTCTTGCACCAAGTGTATAGTCATATGTATCATTATATCAAAGAATGAAGGGGGGGAATATTTTTCGAGTAAAAACAAAGTTTGCACAACATCATCTTGTAAGTTATCAAGATCTGTTGGATCCACAATTTTTGCAAAAATTCTCCTATAAATGAAGCAAATCCTACAAGTAGTGTTTTGAATTGCTTTAGGTAGCACATGGCGCAATGATACTGGAAATATTTGTTGCATGAGAACATGACAATAATGTTATTTCATACTATGAAGCTTAATATATCTCATAGGTTCATAATTTCTAGGGTTTGAACTATATCGATCTGGTACTTTTAAAGTGTGCAAAACACCACAAAGAATCTCTTTCTCCTTTTTTGAAAGAGTGTGTGGTGCGGGTGGAAGATTTTTTTCCCTTTTTGTTGTGAACGCCGAGACTTCCTTATACCCAACTGTTGTAAGTCATCAGGAGAATTTTTCCCATCCTTCGATTTATCTTTTATATCCATAAGGGTTCCAAAAATACTTTCGCATACATTTTTTTTCTGTGCATTAAATCTAAAATGTGACGCACTAGGAGTTTCTGCATCCAGCCGTATAAAAAATCAATGAATTATAACATCAAAGAAAATATAAACAATATATTCCAATTAAACACAATGAAATCCTTCAAGCATCATACATTTTAGGCCTTCAATAAATTTGTGCACAGACCTCCCAATATGGTAAATTGAATAGAATTGTTTTTTTCTTCCACATGCCAGTCTTCGAATATTCAATTTTTTAAAAATTTCTCTTTCTTTTTGTACTTTTAGAATTTCCCCATTTCTCTTCCCTTCCTTCTATTTCTGTACAAATATCTATCACTTGTACAATTGCAAGTGTGATGAGATGCTCATACTTCGCATTAAATGATCATTTTTGTGAACGATACTTATGATTTATTGGAATATATCTCCTATGTCCCATCTACACACTCTTCCTACTGCATTTGAGATATGTTGAATCTATGTTCCTTCCACATATAGGGCATGCAAAAAACCCTTCATTCATGCAACCAACCATATTTCCATAGGTAGGAATGTCATGGATTACCCACATTGATATATCCTTCATATTAAAGAATGACCTTGAATGATCATCGTATGTCGTTTCCCCTTCATCTCATGTTAGTTTCAGTTCATTTACCAATGATTCCAAATAAACATCTATGTCATTTCCTGGTTTCTTGGTACAAGGTATTAACAATGACAACAAAAAAAATATCCTTTTCATGCATAACCATGGAATAAGGTTATATGTGACTAGTAATACTGACCATAGATTGTGACTAATACTCAAGTTTTTAAACGGATTAAATCCATCCACTTCCTTTGCAAGTCGCACATTATGAGGATCGTTGGAAAAATCAAGCCATTTAGAATCTATAGTTTTCCATGCAGGGCTATCAATTGGGTGGCACATTATTCCATCCTTACTTTTGATTCTCATGATGCCACCTCATTTTTTGTGAAATATATGTAGAGTTGTAACAAAAACATAAATAATAATATACACATTGCAATACTTAGTAGATTAAAAAAATGATTTTTTAGTAGGTTGGTAGTACATGAAGGCGTATGATACAATGGAATTATAAGATTCAGAATCATACCTATACATTCTCTTCAACCTCGACACTATAGGGAAATAAATAAGCATTTTGGGCGGGACACCTGTATCCACCATTTCAGAACGAGCATGAATCTTCCATCTCGATTCGCCACATGTTGGGCATTCATTTATTTTTTCATATTTTCCCCAGTATAAAATGCAATCATTTTGGAATGCATGTGTCATTTCATAGTCCAACCGCAACGATTTAATCAAAATTTTTGCATCATATGTAGATTCTGGAAGTGTATTTCCTGTTGAAAGAATTTCTCTTTGCAACTTCAACACCTTGGTGAAACTTGCATCAACCCATCCATTTCTCACATTATGGTTGTACAATTTCACAGTGGCCGATAGCTTTGTGAAACTAGTGCAATCTAGGTACAATGGTGCCTTGGCATATTCAATTAACTTTAGATATTGATTGATATAATTTTTTTCTTCCATTGATTCTGCTTGGCCATTTTCACAATTCACATTTGGATTTTCATTATAATATTGATAAGCATTATTCACTATTTCAACCATATGATCATGAACAATGGTTTCCGCTTTATGATTGTCATTCTAAAGAAATTCAGTATCATTTGTAAGCAATATTGCAAACTAATCATTATGACTATCATATTGATGTCCAACTATGTGTTCATCACCATGTACAATTTATCAAGGAAAATCATTCATCTCTATTGTGTGTAATTTCTTTCTCTTGTCAAATATATAGTCCTCAGTAGGAACTCTCTCTCCATGGAAAAACCAAGTTTTATATGAACTTATTATACCATGAATCATCAAGTGGTCTTATACTTCCTCAAACGCCAATACTGCAACATTGCAACCTTTTTTACAAGGGCATCTTGTGGTGTTATTATCCTATGAATTCCTTTTCGAAAACTCTATGAATTCTTTAACCCCAACTTTATATTCCTTTGACATCCTACATAGAACCAATTTTCACATCACGTAAGAAAAAACCACTACAAATTAAAATGAAGACATATGTTATAAAATATCATATTGAAGAATCAAATATAAAAAGTATACCTCATTTTCAAATATGTCCAATCCCTTTTTTTGGCCATTTGAAAATAAAACCAACCCAATTTATCTAATTGGCTCCTTGAGAGTTTTCCTCTGAACTTCCTTCCAATATACAGTTAGGAATATTCATGTATTACACCTATATGCTTTCCAAAATAGCCTTTACCGGCAAATGAAAACCATATATTACACCATACAATGATACAAGATTCCACTTTATAATAGCCAAATCCAAAAATCAATTACATAATATTTTGGTTTTATATTAAAGCCGAGATATTTAATATTTTAACCCATTAATATAACTTTGAAGATAAAAAAAAATTTGCGAAATATGGTGGGCCCCTTCCCATTGGATATTGCATTCGAATATTTGAGGTACAAAGGTCACTTTTAAGGAGCGGGATGCTTTATAAGGCTAATCAAATTGGCATTAATAGTTTGTTAATAGTCTCACTACCCTGCAAATCCGATGTCTTCCAAGAATGAGTCAGCTGGATGCAACTGAATCCTCCAGAAGTGTCTACCATCACCACTAGGTACTCGTTCATCGTTTATCATCCCTTTTGACATTTCTGACATGGCCTCGTCTGTAAAAATACTTCACCCATATGAGGATATCATGTGCGATCAACTATACAACGCTTATGATCCTCGTTTTTCATTGTCACCTTCGGGAAAATAGTCAAAAGTATTGGTAAATTTAAAGTCATCCTTAATAGGGTTCGCATTAGTACAATTTCCCAATTTTCCATATATTGTCGAAAGGGTAGCCTCCTATTATTCTCCCACTAGGAAGGCCATCTTAAATGATACCCACTCCCATGTCAGTTGTAAAATTACACCAGAAGCTATCAGGGTTTCCCTAGGTCTCTCTCAATCGCAATGTTAGGCCATGATACCCTTCACTGAATCAGAGGTCCTGCATGCGCTTGTGAAAGCCGACCTATAATCCAAGAATAAATTGTTCCATACATTTTTGAATACCACAGTTCCCTCAAAGACCCTTATCACCCCACTCTCCTCTGAATTGCTCATAAATCCTGTCGTATCAGGCATATCCCTTTTGATTCAAATCCTAGGTCTTGATAGCAATATCATGGTATCTAAATTAACTAGTCATTCTCCTTCACTTGAGTCAATCAGAAGAAGGAATTAAGTTCGATGAGTTCTTGTTCAGAGAAATGAATTCTCATCGTGAGAAGTTTGATTTGGATATGCACTTTAGATACTAGGTTTATCTATTTTCCATCATAGTTAGTTCCAACCAGCAGAACCTTGAGGACATGGATCTACAGGTGTTCAAATACTGGCCTTGGTTTTCCCAAAATATCCAGAACTATCCTCAACATCTATAGGCTATTCAACCCTAAAGAGAAGAGGATATCAGAATACATGAAGGTTTCCATGTAGCAAGAGAGTATTAGAGATTGGTTCCTGATGCATAAGTATTTAGTTATCAGGGTATATGGTTTTTTAGTTGTCCCTTTCATGCTACTAGTTTACCTAGCTACCTCAGTATTCACACTAGAATTGATCAGGGAGAGGATTTCTACCAATGAGGAGCATTTTACTACTCATAGGAATGACTCTTGGATCAAATACCCTATTAATTTCGGGCCCTTAGTTTTCAATAATCCAGCATCGTTACCAATGATGGAGAAATTTTTAAAGGCCATGATGTTTTAGGTGATGCATCCACAGAACTATGATCCTAAGGGGATAATTTCCGATACGATGTTCCAGGTGCAGAGGTCAGTTTTTATTCACTCCATGATCCTAGGAGGCAAATTCTCTTGCCTGTAATTTTGAGTGGACTCTTGTAGAGAAAATTTAGGCTCCTAAAGAAGTGGAAGGTATGGTCCCATGTAATCCCTTTCCCAAAAATGGTGATGGTTGTAGTAGAAGGTCTTAGGAATATGTGGAGGATATGGAATGTAATGAACAAACCCCTAGAAAGAATCCTACGGTAGATGTAGAGGAGGACATAATCAACTTGGAGCAGGAGTTTAATTTTGAATATAATTCCCTGAAGATAGTGATAGAGGAGGATCTTGTTTTAGTAAACCCTTATGGGGGAAAGGTTGCAAATCAATGGTGATATAGAATCCACTAGTGGTTGTAAATCCAACCACTACACACTTAGAGAGAAAGACCCTAGGTACCAAAAAATCAATGAAGAAAGGGGGTGAGAAGTCTCTACTCAATTATCAAAAGTATTCTTTTGCCTCTGTTGTTGAAGGGAAATTTAAGACTGAAAATAAAATTTTGAACACCTATGGGTATGTCAAAGAGATATCCAAGGATGAGACTCAGAAGTAGTCCAAGGAGCTAAGGAAACTATCAGGAAGAAAAGTATCTTTCACTACTGCCAGGAATCTTACAACAAACACCCTGAACCTAGACATCGATAATGAGGAAGGAGTTTTAGAGGTCGAGTTCAAGATGGATAGGTTCTCAATCCTAGATAACATTATGCTCCATAAGGGAGTTAGTGATCTCATATATGCTAATATGAATAAGCAGGCGTTATCCCATCTCAGGTCCAAGCAATGGGTGGTTAAATTGGAGACCCAATTGAAGCAGGAAAAGGAAACAAACAAGGCATGGAACCTGCAGGTGACAATCCTAAATGACAAAGTGGAAGACCTAACAGCATAGAATGGTTTACAACATCCCCTTGCATATGATAAACCATTGGCAATAGAGAATCCTACTTTACCAGCAAATCCATTAGAAAAGATACATGATTACAAAAATAAAAGCAAGACACCTATGAAAGACATCCAACTACCTCCTCAGACCGTGCAATTATCAGGTGATAATGAGACATTGTAGCATGAAGTTTTGGATCTGAAAGGCCACCTTGATGTGCTGTAGGCTGACAAGCGCACACAAGAAGAAGACAAGTAAAAGATAAAGAAGAGAATTAATGAATTAAATGACTATACCACCCTTGAGGACAGATCACCCACTACTCTAGAGATCTAAGATATGTCTAAAATTTACCTGAAGGACCTGGAAATAACTCAATTGAAGGAGGCCAATCAAGAGCTCAAGGACATACTCACTAATAAGGAAAGTGAACACTCTACTGAAGAGCTCATGACACTCAAAGAGAAGGTAACCATGTTTGAGGAAAGGGTCATAAGTTGTATTCCCCTACAAGGGGATAAACATTTTCTCTAGGATGCAATGATAAAGGATATGCTCTCATTAGAAATGTATTTGGTCATGTTTGAATCCTTATTTCGAGATACGTCTCGGGGGTGAATTTCACTCTAAATGTAAGCTCTATGGAGGAGGAAAGGTTCGACTTTCATTTTTGAAGCCTCTATGCTTGGATTGTAGCTCTGTAAAATTTCTTAGAAGAGTTAATGAAAAGTTTTTTTTACGTTTCTGAGATTCATCACAGTGTTCATATTTAGTTTGTGTTTCTTCTTTGCATCATTTTCATATGTGTAATTTATGTTAATGATTTCTATAGAAAACAATGACTTGTCTTGAGCCTGCTAAGTGTTGTTGTGACATGTCTTAATTCTTCTAGTACTATTGTGACTGGCTAAAAGTTCCTTGAGGGCTATTAAGGGTCCCAAGCCTGTGTATGAAGGTATCATAACCTACTGTGGGTTACTAAGGGTGTCATGAGGGTGTGTAAATGTGTTGGTAGCCTCATTTTGTACTGCTTGACTAGGCCATGATCTTTTAGTATGGATGGCAGTCCGTGTTAGGTCTAATACATGGATCACTACCCTTTATTGGAGTAGTTATACAACTAATGAAACCCCTAAGTTGATGCTTCCCACCCATGTGTTGGCTACCAATATGGGACAAAAGATCACACATGTTAGAAAGAATGGAACGTACTCATGGTTGAGGCCTAATGGAAAAACACAAGTAACCATTGAGTACAAAAATGATAGTGGTGCATGGTTCCTCTGTGCATTCACACAGTTCTCATCTCCACTCAACATGATGAGATAGTGACCAATGAACAAGATTTATCTAAAGGAAGTGAGAGGCTTCGATTTTTATACCAAGGGGTTATGCTTTGAATAGTAAGCTGTAATGACCCCCATTAGATCCTGCTGATTTTTTTGGCTTATTTACTTATGTAATTTCGTTAAGGGATTTCGTAAAGGCACTTGTCAAAAATACCACTGAGTTGTGCCAAATAGTCTTATTAGGTTTTTTTATTCAATGTACTACTGATATGTTGATACAGTAGCATAATATGAAGAGGGAGAATTCATTCATGATTTCACAAGGTCAATGGAACTCTCAAGAGATCTATGGTCTCGTAAATTTGTAATTTTCTTTATTTTGTAAAAGCTGAATAAAATGGGTAAGGAATCTATATCCTTTTCCACTTGTAATTTTTAGTATTGAGTTAGTTGTGAGTCATAGGGTTGGAAAATATCAATAAGGACTGTACTCCATTGTTATAGGATCTAGAAATAGAATCTTCTTGTATTTAAATCAGTTCAAGTTATTTTATTAGCAGCTTAGTTAGCTTACACATATTGTTAGCTCGGAGAAGTTTAGGTTAGCTCACAGAGTGTAGGATAGCTCATAGAATTTTGAGGATAGATCAAAGAAGCTTTGATTACCTCATAGAGCTTGAGAGGGATATAAATTGCACATAGCATCAAAGGAGGAATAAGAGGTGCACAAAAGAGTGAGCGAGGAGTGAACAAGTAGAATTTTGCTTGTATTTGAATTTCTGGTGAATTGAATAAAGAACAGGGGATTATAATATTCATATGGTTTTGATGGATTTCATGTCTTCATATAGTTCTATAGAAGTATGAATTCATCCCACATTCACTCCATATAACCCTATGTATATACTCTATGGCTTTGGATTTCCATAGTTTCCAAATTGCATAGAAGAATTGATCCTATTAGTGATTAATTAAGTGAAGTTTTGTAGAGGGTTAAAACTTAACCAGTCACTCAAACAAAATGAGATTGTAGAGTGGGAATCGATTGTGGGGAATATTGACGGTTTATAGTGATATCATCGAGAGAAGTTGCAAGATTTGGAAAACATTTCATGTGCGCGATATTCCATGGAATGCGCTTTTTAAATTTTGGAATCCATCATGGATTTGGTGGGGATATTGACTGAACGATCAAAAAACGATTTCACTTCGTGAAAAAGTAAGTTTTACAAACACATAGCCTGGCTATGAAATTGATATATCAACGATTGAGATTGATGATGGGGAAGAATCATTGTGCAAAAAATATTCTTTTGTAAGTGTCAAAAGTAAAAAATCCGACTTCTAATTCCCGCCTTCTGGAAAGAATTCCGTTGTGGAAGGGAACATGCAAAAACCTAGAATTCTGTTGTGGAAGAAAATTAGGCAGTGTGGAAATTTGTTTAAAATAGAGATTTTGTTTCGGATCTCAAGGGTTTTGAACTCTCTATGCAAATTAGTGCCATCATATTGTAATGTTTGGCTTGTATATTGACTATCATTTTTAGATCTTGATTTTCGTAGCGCTAACAATGAACAGTAAATGCAATAGATATTTATTTGCATAAATAACAATCAAAATAAACCCTAAATATCATATTCATATAACTTTAACTTTACAATTATTATAACAATAGTTCTAAGGAAGACAAGAAAATATGAAATTACTTTAACTCTAACCTGTAGCTTACTGGGCATGCACAATGATTTATGGAAGTGAGTTTCCCTTATTTGGTGTCTCAATTTTTATTTGGTGTATGCCATGCCCTACCAGTTCCTCAAAACAACCCAAATGATCTTCTGCTCACACTCCCTTATTATGCTACAACTCCCTCCTTCACTACCCATAAACGTTGTGCACAGTTGTAGAAAGAACGAAGACAATAACTAGATTATCGAACAATGTTGTAGTAGATTTCTTTAGGTGTCAACATGGATTGAAGCTCCCTTTTTGGTTGTAACAACCCTTTATATTGTCCTAGATGAAGTGTGGGGATCACTGTAGATGTGGAACTGTAAGGATATGCTACCAACAAAAAGTAAATCGTGCTCACAAACAATACTATGTCCTCTCCAGATGATGTCACGACCCATGCAATCCAAACTCATCCAAAAAATGAAGAATACAGCCTCCACAAGATGAAACCGGCCCCTCTATTACTCCCCCACAAAATCCAAACTCATCCAAAAAATGAAGAATACAACATCCACAAGATGAAATTGACCCCTTTGTTACTCTTTTTTTTTCAAAAACATAAAAACTAAAAAAGACAAAAAAGATAATATGCATGAATCTATAGCATCTTATATCTAGATGGGCATGAATTTTTTTTGCATGTATAACGATGACATGGGCATATAATCCTAGGTATAATATAATATTGTTACTTATTAGACTCATAGGAAGACCCCCTTGGGATAAACCTTATTCTAGAATATGTTATGGGGATGGCGCTAGGGATTCCTAGCTTCTTATATTCTTAATTTAATTATTGCATAAGCATTTATAGCTTCCATTCTATTGCTTGTCAAAAATATATATAACTTACATAATAGGGAGGCTCTATGGGTTAAATATAAATATCTTCTTAATGTGGAGATATCTCAACTGGAATACTACCCAATATATGTTGTTAGTATGATAGGAGATCAAGATGTTAAAGTTATCACCACCATTTTAACATGTCAATGCATTTTTAGGAGTTAGAACTAGCTTCGATCACCTCATTTAATGGCTTCTAAGGTATTGGAAACTTCATTTCCTTTAGATCTCAATAAATATCACTTTAGAGTGAGTAAATTAGTCAAAGGTGCAGTGCAATGGCCATAACATTATTAGAGATAACTTGGTTCAATAATTTCATATGGTACCTGTCATTGACTCTCCAATGACCTAAATAGTAATTCCAATGAAGGCAACTGTAAAAAATACTACATTTCCACCACTAAAATGGCTCATTGAACAATGAAAATACATAAATGAGGTGGAGGCTATAGATTAGCATCACATGATTAAATGTAATGCCATATATCTCTTCTCATTATTATAATATACCTTGTTACCTAATTTATATGTCAATTAACAAAGTAGATTTGTAAGGCATACTGCCTTAGAAATTTTAGCTCATAGGATTTCTATAATAAGAGAGATCATAAATCCAAACAAGAAAAAAAGAACAATTAATTGTTTGAATGCATTAGATAGATCTATTAGTAAGGGAAGAGACAATAATGAGTCATATCATGGCAGTAGTTACAAATAGAAGATAAAAGAGAAAATATCTTGTGTAGAATCATAACAGAGTCTATGGAAACAGACTAATTTGAGTACGATTATGTTATCCTAATGGTATCATTACTTATTGACATGGGACCTTGAATGATATATAATTAATTTGATGAAATAACACATAATTCTATCTAGGTATAAATGCAGTAGATACTGACTATAAATAATACTATGTTTGGATATTCTAACCTCAACATCTAACCTCATATGAAAGTGACATCCCTTATGTGGTAAGATAAAATTGATTACTAGTGCACTTAAATCCATTGAAACAAACTCACTGCCCCGATCCTTCAACAAATAAACCTCACAATCAATGCATTATAAGCCATGGTTATTACATTATTTGAATTCATGTCATCCACCACAATAGGATAATATACATGGTTTATTTCATGGCATAGCCTCTCAACCTCCTTATTTGTATCAAGCCATTTTCCTTGTGAAATCCATTCATCAAAGGATTGTAAGTATGAATATTTGGTTCATCACAACCATTTTCCTTCATATGCTCCACTAGTGCAAGATAAATGACAACTTTGACTCCTTTGCAATGTCCATTATTCAAGGTAGTATATGTTAGTTAATTTGGTGTCAATCATTTTGGTTAGGGATGATGGTTGAGGGAATACTTAAGGATAGATTAGATTAAATTTTGGATCTATATAGCCATCTTTTTCTCTGATCTAGCTACAAGATTGTCATCATTCACTAATTCATATAACAAGTGTTGTACGAATGAGAAATGTGTCCTTTCCATCATTAACACCTACAATACTAGGTATATGCCTATAATTTGTTTGATAATTATAAAGAGATGGAGGGTTGACATTGTAGGTTAAAAATTATCCTTATAAGGATATTGGGGCCACATCATATTCATATGGTCCATCAAGCAAGTTATCAGATTTTCATGAGGAGAATAGTTTCAATGGTATAATACTAGTCTAGAATGCATAGGTTAATGGTTCAAATTCATTTTATCTTTATAAGAATTGCATATTGTTGGAATAGGTTATAATGATACAAATTCTTCATATTTAAAAGGATTATATAGGTTCTTGAAGGTTTTCTCTAGGTAGGACCTTAACCAATTTATTAATGAACTGTCAAACTTATGGAGAGCATATAGATTAAATGTAACACCATATATCTCTTCTCATAATTATTCTAATATCAGTGGTTATCAACTAATTTATATTTCAATTAATAAAGTAGATTTGTAAGGCATACCACCATAGAAATTGTATCTCATATGATCTCCATAAGAAGAGATATAATAAATCCAACCAAGAATTTTGTGTTTGTTTGAATGCATATGATGCATCTCTTTGTAAGGAAAGAAACAATAATGATTCATACCATGATGCCAATAGTTACAAATATAAGATAAAAGAAAAAATATATATCTTATGTAGAATAATAAGAGAGTCGACGGAAATAGACTAATTTAGTACAATTATTTTATCCTTATGGTATCCTTACTTATTGACATGGGACCTTGAATGTTATATAATTATTTTGATCAAGTAACCGATAAATCCACCTAAGTTTAAATGCAGTAGATACTGACAAGAAATAATACTATGTTTGGATATTGTAACCTCAACATTATACCTCACATGAAATTGGAATCCCTTATGTGGTAAGCTAAAAATGATTACTAGTGCATTTGAATCCATTGAAACAAACTCATTGTCCCCATCCTTCTACAAATAAACCTGACAATCAATGCATTATAGGCCATGGTTATTACATTATTTAACTTCATGTCATCCACCACAATAGGCTAATATGCATTGTCGATTTCATGGTATACCCTCTTAACCTCCTTATTTGTATCAAGTAATTTTCCTTGTGAGCTACATTCGCCAAAGGATTGTAAGTATGAATATTTGGTTAATCACAAACATTTTTCTTCATATGCTTCACTAGTTCAAGATAAACGACAACTTTGACTCCTTTGCAATGTCCATTATTCAAGGTAATATATGTTACTTAATTTGGTGTCAATCATTTTAAGTTAGGGATGATGGTTAAGGGAATACATAAGGATATATTAGATGAAATTTTGGATCTATATAGCCATTGTTTTCTTTCATCTAGATACAAGATTTTCATGGTTAACCAATTCATATAACAAGTGTTGTAGGAATTAGAAAGGTGCCCTTTCCATCATTGACACCTACAATACTAGGTATAATATACCTATAATTTGTTTGATAATTTTAAATAAATTGAGGGTTGACATTGTAGGTTAAAAATTATACTTATAAGGAGATAGGGGTCACACCATATTCATATGGTCCATCAAGAAAGTTATCATATTTTCATTAGGAGAATAGTTTCAATGGTATAATACTAGTCTAAAATGCATAGGTTAATGGTTCAACTTCCTTTTATCTTTATAAGAATTGCATATGGTTGGAAGAGGTTATAATAATAAAAATTCTTAATATTTAAAAGGATTATATAGGTTCTTGTAGTTTTTCTCCAGGTAGGACCTTAACCAATGTATTAATGAATTGTCAAACATATGGAGAGAATATAGATTAAATGTAACACTGTATATCTCTTCTCATAACTATTCTAATATTGATGGTTATTAGCTAATTGATATGTCACTTAAGAAAGTAGATTTGTAAGGCATACAACCATATATATTTTATCTCATATGATCTCCATAAGAAGAGATAGCATAAATCCAACAAAGAAAAAAAAAGAAAGAATTGTTTGAATGCATATGATAGATCTCTTTGTAAGGAAAGAAATAATAATGGGTCATATCATGATGCCAGTACTTACAAATAGCAGATCAAAGAGAAAATATATATCTTGTGTAGAGTCATAAGAGAGTCTATGAAAATAGATTAATTTAGTACAATTATTTTATTTTTATGGTATCCTTACTTATTGACATTGGACCTTGAATGATATATAAGTAATTTGATCAAGTAACCGGTAAATCCACGTAGGTATAAATGTAGTAGATACCGACTAGAAATAATACTATGTTTGGATATTGTAATCTAAACATATAAACTCATATGAAAATGGCATTCCTTATGTGGTAAGCTAATTTTGATTAGTAGTGCAATTGAATCCATTGAAAAAAACTCGTTGTCTCCATACTTCTAGAAATAAATCTCACAACCAATGCATTACAATCCATGGTTATTAGAATATTCAACTTCATGTCATCCACCACAATATCCTAATATACATGGTTGATTTCATGGTATACCCTCTCAACATCCTTATTTTTATCAAGTCATTTTCCTTGTGAAATCCATTCATCAAAGGATTGTAAGTATGAATCTTTGGTTCATCACAACCATTTTCCTTCATATGCTCCACTAGTGCAAGATAAATGACAACTTTGCCTCATTTGCAATGTCCATTATTCAAGGTAGTATATGATACTTCATTTGGTGTCGATAATTTTCAGTTAGGTATTATGGTTAAGGGTATACTTAAGGATAGATTAGATGAAATTTTGGATCTATATAGCCATCTTTTTCTTTGATCTAGCTACAAGATTGTTATGGTCCACTAATTCATATAACAAGTTTTGTAGGAATTAGAAAGGTGTCATTTCCATCATTAACACCTGCAATACTAGATATATACCTCTAATTTGTTTGATAATTATAAAGAGATGGAGGGTTGACATTGTAGGTTCAAAATTATACTTATAAGGAGATTGGGGTCACATCATATTCATTTGGTCCATCAAGCAAGTTATCAAATTTCCATTAGCAAAATAGTTTCAATGGTATAATATTGGTCTAGAAAACATAGGTTAATGGTTCAAATTCCTTTTATCTTTATAAGAATTGCATATGGTTGGAAGAGTTAATGATAAAAATTCTTAATATTTAGAAATATTATATAGGCTCTTATAGGTTTTCTCCATGTAGGACCTTAACCAATGTATTAATGAATTTTCAAACTTATGGAGAGCATATAGATTAAAATTAAAACCATATATCTCTTCTAATTATTCTAATATCATGGGTTACCTAATTGATATGTCAATTAAGAAAGTAGATTTGTAAGGCATACCGCCATAGAAATTTTAGCCCATATGATCTCCATAAGAAGAGAGATCATAAATCCAACCAAGGGAAAAACAAGAAATAATTGTTTGAATGCATATGATAGATCTCTTAGTAAGGAAAGAAACAATAATGATTCATATAATGATGCCATTAGTGGCAAATATAAGATAAAAGAGAAAATATATTTTGTAGAATCATAAGAGAGTCTATGGAAATAGACTAATTTAGTAAAATTATTTTATCCTTATGGTATCCTTACTTATTGACATGGGACCTTGAATGAAAGATAACTAATTTGATAAAGTAACCGGTAAATCCACCTAGTTTTAAATGCAGTCGATACTGACTAGAAATAATACAATGTTTGGATATTGTAACCTCAACATCTAACCCCAGATGAAAATGAAATCCCTTATGTGGTAAGCTAAAATTGATTACTAGTGCACTTGAATCCATTGACACAAACTCGCTATCCCCATCCTTCTACAAATAAACATCACAATCAATGCATTATAAGCCATTGTTATTACGTTATTTAACTTCATGGAATTCACCACAATAGGCTAATATAAATGGTCGATTTCATGGTATACCCTCTCAACCTCCTTATTTGTATCAAGTCAGTTTCCTTGTGAAATCCATTCATCAAAGGATTGTAAGTATGAATATTTGATTGATCACAACCACTTTCTTTCATATGCTCCACTAGTGCAATATAAATGACAACTTTGCCTCCCTTTCAATGTCCATTATTCAAGTTAGTATATGTTACTTCATTTGGTTTCAATCATTTTCAGTTAGGGATGATGGTTAAGGAAATACTTAGGGATATATTAGATGAATTTTTGGATCTATATAGCCATCTTTTTCTTTGATCTAGCTACAAGATTGTCATGGTTCACTAATTGATATAACAAGTGTTGTAGGAATTAGTGTTGGGGCTCCGACCCCAAAGGTCCTTAGTTTTGGTAACTCCGCCGTTTTTGAGGAAGTGTAAGCGGAGTTACAACCTAAAATAGTCTTAGGGGTGTCGCGGGTGGGTCAAACCCCCTTTTTTGTAATTAACCCTTGGGTTAAACCCAGGGTTAGGGTTTTGGGCACCCATGGTGTAAATCCATGGTTTTGTAACAGTGCGCTATATAAATAGGCACTTATGTAAAGAAGTAGGGTTAGGTATTAAATGATTATCTTATGAAGCTATTGTAATGCGAAGATAAGATATTGTAAAAGGGTTTTTGTAAGAAGGTTAAGTCCCAGCTGTGTACGGGACGACCTTTGCAGCTGTGTGCACAGAGGCTTGCTGCTGAGTGCGCGGCCTTGAGAACTGAAGGGATCTGCAGCTGAGTGCGTAGATCAGAACTGTCGTTTTAGTTGTAAAGAGTTAAATAAAGCGTAGTTCTGTGGACGTAACCCCTACACTGGGGGTGAACCGCATGACATCTGGTGTTGTGGTTCAATTGTGTGATTTGTTATTATATTTTATGGGTTGTTAAGTAAATAACTGACAAAGTAAGATTGCTGTTAATAACTAGCTTTGCTGTGAATTCCCAGATAAGGGTTGTGCAAGTAACTGTTTATTTATCTAATCGTGAAGCTGCATAATTGATATTACAAGCATTGTGTTGAGTGATTGTTAATAGTTAAAGACTAAAGGTATAGTAAGATTCTCTCTTCTGCTTACAGAAACCTGATTCTGTGGCACCCCATAGCTGTTTCAGGTGAGACTGTAGCCTGTTCGCAGGCTGCTACCGAAAGGGCCAACACTGTGGGTCTTTTGTTGGTGCGAAGTTAAAGTTGAAACCCAGGTCTACCCATTTAGCCCAACAAATTGGTTCCGTTGCCGATTGAACTCAGTATTTGTTGAAGAGAGATCTACGCCGTACCTCAAGGGCTATGTTTTGGTGGCCCTCTGTAAAATAAATTGGTGATTGGATCGAAGCGACCTATTTCAAGTTTGTAGAACAGGAAAACAAAGATCCTCGTCGTAGCGCGGAACAATTTTTACAAAGTTACGTTTTTTCTGATGTTCATGAAATTTTCTTTGGTTCTATACACATAGAGTTGCACCAGTGGTTATCCAGGTTAACAGAAAGGAGGACGAACTTCCAAGAAAATCGGTTTCCCCCCTAGACCCCTGCAAGAATCACGATCTTGAAAAGAGTGAACAACACGATCTCACGAGCCGTGGATTTTTGGACTGCGCGAACTCTCGAGGCATTTGTGACAGAGTTCTCCATCGACACAAGTACCTCCTTTACCGAAGTTGCACGAAAATTTTTCAAAGGACCAAGGGGTAAGTACTTGAACCTATTTAGTATGAATATTAAAATACCATCGGCTGAAAAAGGAATCTTGCTTATCAAATCAGATTGTTAGATCTAGTATTGCTAACCTATGATTGGAAGTGACTGGGACTGCGATGAGCAAAGTGGTTTGTTGCGAAACGACAAAAGATATAAGAGAGATCTCGGCTCCTCCACTGAGTATACCCCTTTAAGTTCTGAAGCCTCTGAGTCCGCCAAGGTCCCCTCTGTTAGAAACCCTCCAATAACCCCACAGCAAAGACCTATTATCCCCAAGAACCTGTCGCAGTCTGAAAGTAACCCTAGCCCGAGTATCCATGTCGCAGGTCAGTCTTCCCCAGCCAGTTCAAACCCTTCCTCCTCCCCTAGATCCCAGATGGCCCATGTTCATGATGACATCAAACTACCAGTTTTTAAAGTAACTGGATCAGAAGACCCCGAGCAGTTCTGGTTTCTGTGCGAAGCTGTGTGGACCGCGAAGAACATTACGGACATAGATGTTCGACGAGCGCAGCTGATCACTTCTTTCAGAGACCGAGCCCTGACTTGGTTTATGAAGTTTGCTAGCACGCAGAATCCTATCTTGGCTGACATCAAAGCAGCACTGATCTGAGAATTTAAGAAACCTAAATCAGAGTCGTAGTGCATCACTGAGTTAAAAGAGATTCAGCAGCAGCGAGGCGAATCTGTGTGGGACTTTGATCAGAGATTCAAAGTTATGCTTAACCAAGTAAGCTTCATAATTGGACCAGCACAACATAAGGAGTGGTTTATTGCAGAATTATTACCCCACATCAGAGCTCCACTCATGCAACAAAAGGTTGCTGATCAGTAAGAGGCCTTAGAGATTGCCATAAAGCTTGAAACTACACCTGCCAAAGATAATTCTTGCATAGCTCAAATTCAAGTGCAGCTCACGGAGATGGATTTAGAGCTTCACGACATGAAAAAAGGGAAGTCCACCCATGAAGAGGTATGGTGTATACATTGTCAAATAGAAGGCCACGACAAGGACCAGTGCCCAGCACTGAGAAACTATTTGAATACTGGCGCACCAAACCCGTTGAATCCTAGTGTTCTGTACTGTGAGATCTGTCGAACTACTGGCCAGCATCGAACGGAAGACTGTTATTTGTTACAGAGGTATGTTCAAGTCCTGAAGAACCCTTACTGTAAATTCTGTAAGTCTGTTAACCACAATGAAGATGAATGTCACAGTTTTGACCTTATGAGGGAGAGGACCTACGACACTTATAGGATATACCTGGATGCACAAGGCAATGATGGATATGGTTACCGTGGTGGTCGAGACATTTTTAGAGGCCATGGTCGAGGTATGCCTGGCTAAGGTTGAGGTCAAGTTATTTTCTATAACTGCAATCAGGCAAGACATCTAGCTTGATACTATCAAAACCCAACACGACATGCCGATACTGCAGAGCAGTTGATCATGTCATCGAGCAGTGCCCATAGTTACTAGCTAAAATCCAAGAAAGAAACAACAAACCTAGTCCGAGTGTCCAGTTGATTGCTGTCGAGCCACGACCGATCCCAAATGTTAAAGTTGTTACAAGAAATGGAGCTACGACAGAGGCACAGTGTCAGGAAAAGCAGCCTGACGAAGCCTGGGTTCACAAGGCCGTAGAGAAAACCCCAGCATTTGATGTTCGATGAGAAAAAGAAACTTTTTTGGAGGCCAGATAAGACTTTGTTGATTCAGATTTACCAGCACCAAACAAGCAGCATCAGCAGCTGCAATCCCAGGAAGACTCACAAGGCCAAGTAAGTACTCTGTCATCGTTTTTACAGAGTTGCATCAAATTGTTAAGAAATCAGAATCCCTTAAATGAATTACAAAAAGTTATACAGTCTTGTGAGCCTCATCAAATTCCTGATAGTGAAAGAGCTGTTAGTAGAGTTAGAAGAACTGGAAGAGAGATGAGACTACATGCTCAGGTAGGAGAGTATGACATGAAGGATATTATTTTAGATCTGGGTTCTGAAGTCAATATTTTAACTAAGCAAACATGGGAACAAATGGGAAAACCTACCCCTGATTGGTCACCTATACAATTAATACTAGCCAATCAGCAGAGGATTGTACCCTTAGGAAGATTTCCTCGGGTACCAGTAGATATAGATGTAGTCAGTACTGTAGCAGATTTTGAAGTTATTGAGATCATTGATGACAGTAACCCCTATCCAGCTTTGCTAGGAATTTAGTGGGCAATAGATAGTGATGCAGTTATCAATATTAAAAAGACACAAATGACTTTTGAAGGGAAGGGATTGAGAGCTATACTACCATTGGATCCTTCTCAAGAAGAAAGATATACGAATCCAGTCAGAGAGGAAGATTAGGATATTCTGGACCACATCTATAATATCACAGCAAAAGAAGAAGATTATGTTGAGCCTAATGCTGAAGGTGTAATGTATTGGCAATGTGATAGCTCCTGCATGTCTGACTTAGATTATGGTCTAGAGAGTTGGAAGAATCGATTATACGAGCTACATGGCCATCAGTGCGCACGAATTACCGAATCTCTTAGATGCCTTAGTGCTTAGGTCAGAGACTTGCCTACATATGATGGGTTGACAGATCCAGGAGAATTCATTGCGCAGTTCTCAGAACAAGTACCAGAATCACAGAGAATGCAGACTCTGGAAGCAGCATTAAGAGCTACAGCAGCGAGATGGTGGAAAGGCCACAAGAAGTATATTCACAGTTGGGAAGCTTGCCAGAAATTTCTACGCCTCAGATTCATAGACCAATCTCAAGAGGTGCGAAGCAAGTTCAATGGGCAGAACAGTCCCGAGGAACATTTGAAGCAATGTTATGCAGCATGGGAACATGTACCTCAAGAGGAATGGGTGCATAAGTTTGTGCACACTTTGGAACCTATAGCAAAAAACTGGTATACGGAGGTCGAGCTTCGACATGGTACCGTAAGTTGGGATGATCTTGTTGATATTTTTACACTTACATTTTCTGTTAACGAAATTTTCCCTACTTTATATGCAAATGTCAGACTGATCCATGACAAGGCAGGTGATGATCAAGAAAGAACTGAGTACCGAACTAAGAAGCAGAACCAAGAAGTTAGTTTACCAAACCTAACAGCCCCGTCAAAAATCTTACTAGGACAGACTGCGGAGCAATGTTGTACCAAGGTTGCCAGTTGTGATGAAGCTAAGATAGTGATTTTACTGGAGCACAAAAACATGGCCAAGCTTAAAATCCAGCCTTTGGAAAACAACCAAATTGACAGCATGGGCACTTTAATTACCTTAATTATCTGTACTAATGAGATCATGGAAAATACAGTACCGGTCGGACAAGATTTTTATCGGATTTGGTGCCTTAAATGCATCGTCCTAACAGATTTGATTGATAAAGTGTATAAGAGGATCCCTAAGTTGAAAAAAACACATTCTGCATTTCCTTGACACTTACGAGTGAACCCATGACAGACGAGCGAGAGCTTCAGGATCTAGTAAGAGAGTTCAAATAGAGAGGTCTCCGGGGTCATTCTGATCCCCCACATACCCCTGTGCCCCATGAATAAGCTCACCCAGCCCCACTGTGGCCGATGCAGACACAGTCCGCTAGGAAAAAGTTTAAACTTGAAGTTCGTTCTAAGCAGAACGAAGACCGACACAAGCAATCAGGGCAAACATCAGGGACTCACCAGATGGACCTGCCAAGTTCAGCACGGGTCCCAACTAAAGAATAAGAGCACATTAAACCACAAAGGCCACCGTATCTCCAGCCTGTCTGACCAAGCGTCCAGCCGCCCCAGCGGAAAAAGCAGTTTACATTAAGCACACCCTCGCTGCCATCGGGTGTACAGCTGGTTGGCACCATGACAAGAAAAATATACCGGCTCAAGTATGCCGACCATGACACAAATGATCATAGCAAGTTTCCACAGTTCGCACCTGCTCAAAACTTGCATCGTGTCAAATACCCAGAAAATAACATGACACTATTGGAAGTGCGACAGTGGGCTGCCGGCTTGAACACAACTGGCCTGTTAAAAATTCTTGATATTCCTCATTTTGGGCGCAGCACATAGGTGACCATCGTGGTTAAGCAGCTGTTAGCATTGGTACATGATGGCTACCTGTGGATAGGAGACCAGCAAATTCCTATCGATGCCGAGCTTATTCATAAGATCACAGGCTTACCGATAGCAGGGCCTGATCCAAGCACTGAATTTCCGTCAAAACATGAGGATACGAAGCTCGCGCAGAGCATGAAGGACCATTTGGCCTGACCAAGGGGAAACGAGGGTATCACACTTCCACGATTGAATACCAGAACATCCACTTCGCAGCTGAGATCCTGGCGTGCAAACTCCTGCGAAAGTGCAGGCCTAGTGAAGTGCCTGCCTCGGTTATCAGAATAGCTATAAACTGCGCTGAGGGGTACACTTACAACTGGTCTGCATATCTTGCGAGGGAATTCCTGGAAGATGCCCGTGATGCACAAGAAAAAGGTAGGCCTTTTCATTATTCCTGGCTATTAATACTTATTGCACTAATCGGGTGGAAAGAACCCACAGAGGCTCAGTTCGTGGAGGCACCCCCAGGCATGCTGGGTGTAGTAAGATATGCATCCCTCTAGCTATCGTCCAATAGAACATCTCAGCAGATGACGAACACTATGTTTTCCTTTTATGGCATGAGTATACACTACAAGATCTCATGAATACCATGACTTACCCATGAGCTGTTCTCTCAATATGAAGGTGCCGCGAACTTCAATGCCGACATGCATCATGTTTTCATTTAAGCCAGTGCAGATCCAACACATCAGTGGTTTAAGTTACCATATGTAGTAACCAAAACAGACATCCTGGGCATAGTTCAACAATGGCCAGCTGACTGGTTGAAAGATACAGGAAAGAAACCCACTATTCCAGTTCCCCCTATTACCCAGACAGGCGCAGGTACCGGTGAGGCGCAGCAGCAAAGTCCACTAGAAGACAGCGAAGACCTAAGCGAATTGCAGCAAGAGGGAAATGACCAAGGTGGGGATGGTAACCATGAAGAATAGGATGAAGAGTCGGCAAAAAATCTATCCGATCTTAATCGATTGCCTAAGCACAAATCACCAGAGGTGTAGGAGGTAAGCAAGCCTCAATCCCACAAGAAGACAAAGGCGTCGAAGGACAAAGATCTAGAAGAAGGAGTCACTGTATCGTTGGAAGAGCTTGAGCAAGCTCTTGATAGGTCCACTGAAACACTAACTCAAAAGTGGTCACAGTTCGCGGATGTGCATATTGCTGCGCTCATGGGTGTCACAAACAGGGTGTCAGAGCTGAAAGAGCTAGCAACAAAATAGGCGACTAATACAGCGACAAGTAGTACCCCAGCATCTGCGCAGCAGGATATGAGATAATGGCCAACCAGAGATAATAGGGGCCAAGTGTCAAGCGCAGCTTTAATACTAGCTGATGCATATTCCCAACCGCAGATGGGTATGACAGTTGGAATTGACTATACCAAGCTGTATATGATAGAATTGCACCTCTTCCAGTTATCCATCACGAAGGAGATCCATGCACGAGATAGCTACTCTCAAATACAGTTGCAAGACACCATGAAGCAAAGCCAGAATCTTGTAGCAAGGTTGGAAGAAATGGCACAAAAGAAGAAAGAAGCTGAACATACAAGAGCTACACTGGCGCAAGCGCTAGATGAGGCATGTCAGAGTCTTCCTGACTTCGACATCCAAGACGAAGAGGAACCAGAGCAAAGAATTACCAAGCTGAGAGACTACGCCCAACAGTATCGCAGTGAAATCGAAAAGTTAAAAATAGAACACCAGAATCAGATCGCGGTGCTCTAACTTTGCATCCCTCCAAAAACTCCCCCTGAGGTCCAAGAACAGCGCCATAGGGACATCCAGGCCTCAGCAGCAAAAACATCAGATATTGTGGGCAGCGCAGAAAAGCTGCTGGAAGACAGTATCGAAGCATGGGCGAACCTACAAGATCACCCAGATATAGGTAAGGTACAAGAAACTATCAATCTACGACAGGAAGAATTAGATGCAGTCAGAGCAGAAATTAAGACGCTGCCTCCTATGCAGAAAATGGCTAAGGTAAAGCGAAGCAAGGAGCTCCAGCAGGAAATCGACTCCTGCAGGATGAAGATAACATTGCTGGAAAATTCGTTACAGCCACTTGTTGATGAAGCATTGGAATTAAGCAATGCTGCGGAGAGTAAGCTCAAAATTTTGAAGAACTACGATACTCTTGCGCAGGAAAGGCTAATGAAGTATCATCCTCATTGTTGCAAGAATTGGTGGAAAAAGAGAAAGTAGCTGATGACATTATACACAACCTCAACAGTCATTTCCATATCCTTACAAATAATATACTCCCATCAGAAGAGTCGCAGAGTGCCCCGGGACGGGCCACAAGTGAGTCTGAGGGGCCTGTTGGGGCTCCAACCCCAAAGGTCCTTAGTTTTGGTAAATCCACAGTTTTTGAGGAAGTGTAAGCGGATTTACAACCTAAAATATTCTTAGGGGTGTTGCGGGTGAGTCAAAACCCCTTTTTTGTAATTAACCCTTGGGTTAAACCCAGGGTTAGGGTTTTGGGCGCCCATGGTGTAAATCCATGGTTTTGTAACAGTGCACTATATACATAGGCACTTATGTAAAGAAGTAGGGTTACGTCTTAAATGATTATCTTATGAAGCTATTGTAATGTGAAGATAAGAGATTGTAAAAGGGTTTTTGTAAGAAGGTTAAGTCCCAGCTGTGTGTGGGACGACCTCTGTAGCTGTGTGTGCAGAGGGGTTTTGTGGGTGAAAAGGAAGATCTGCAGCTATGTGTGCAGAGGCTTGCTGCTGAGTGCGTGGCCTTGAGAACTGAAGGGATCTGCAGCTGAGTGCGCAGATCAGAACTATTGTTTTAGTTGTAAAGAGTTAAATAAAGCGCAGTTCTGTGGACGTAACCCCTACACTGGGGGTTAACCACGTGACATCTGGTGTTGTGGTTCATTTGTGTGATTTGTTATTATATTTTATGTGTTGTTAAGTAAATAACTGACAAAGTAATATTGTTGTTAATAACTAGCTTCGCTGTGAATTCCCAGATAAGGGTTGTGCAAGTAACTATTTATTTATCTAATCGCGAAGCTGCATAATTGATATTACAAGAATTGTGTTGAGTGATTGTTAATAGTTAAATACTAAAGCTACAGTAAGATTCTCTCTTTTTCTTGTCGAAACTTAATTCTGCGGCACCCCATAGCTATTTCGGGTGAGACTATAGCCTGTTCGCAGGCTGCTGCCGAAAGGGCCAACACTGTGGGTCTTTTGTTGGTGCGAAGTTAAAGGTGAAACCTGGGTCTGCCCATTTAGCCCAACAATTAGAAAGGTGTTCTTTCCATCCTTAACACCTAGAATACTAGGTATATACCTATAAGTTGTTTGATAATTATAAAGAGATGGAGGGTTGACATTATATGTTAAAAATTATACTTATAAGGAGATGGGGGTCACATCATATTGATATGGTCCATCAAGCAAGTTATAAGATTTTCATTAGGAGAATAGTTTCAATGGTATAATACTGGTATAAAAAACATAGGTTAAGGGTTCAAATTCCTTTTATGTTTTTAAGAATTACATATGGTTGGAAGAGTTAATGGTAAAAAAATTTAATATTTAAAAAGATTATATAGGTTGTTGTAGGTTTTCTCTAGTTAGGACCTTAACCAATGTATTGAATTGCCAAACTTATGGAGAGCATATAGATTAAACGTGACATTGTATATCTCTTCTCATTATTCTAATATCGCTAGGTATAAATGTAGTAGATACCTACTAGAAATAATACTATGTTTGGATGTAACCTCAACATCTAACCTCACATGAAAATGAAATCCATTATGTGGTAAGCTAAAATTGTTTACTAGTGCACTTGAATCTACTGAAACAAGCTAATTGTCCCCATCCTTCTAAAAATAAACCTCACATTCAATTCCTTATAAGCCATGCTTATTGCATTATTTATCTTCATGTGATCAACCACAATAGGCTAATATTTCATTTCCTTTTGATCCATTTCTTTTGTAAGCATTCATCCTAATTAAGTATGGGTGAAAGGTTTCATTTTGGTGGTGGCACATGAAGAGTATGTACATTCTATTTCTCCTTTTGATGAGGGAATTATTAGAGAACCATATTGTTTACATTTGTAGAAGCATCCTTATTTACATTATGATTATACACATCTCCATGGGTGCACCTATGATGTTCACTTGAGTCACTTGGAGACTCATGATTTTCCTTGACCCTTTCCTAGTCTATTTGAAGTTGGAGGAACTTCATCCCACACTTTGGTGAAGAGTTATATGATTGAAGAAAATTATTATTGGCAGCAACATCCTCTGATATTACATGATGACATACATATTCTTGAGTGTATTGATGAGACTTCTTTGCCACTAATATCAGAGGATTCCCCACTTAATAAGGTGATGTCAATAAGAGTGGTGCAGTAGCAATCATGATGGTTTCTCTCTAAAATATTCATGGAATCTCAAAGACTCAAAGTGGGTAGCTCAGTGGCAACTTCAAAGAATCATACGGAAAGCAAGTTCTTCAACAACCATGTTTGAAATTGCTTGAGGACAAGCAATATTGGGAAGGGAGGATTTCTAATGTCCCAAATTTTCCATTGGGTCACAATGGCCAAATCACATTTTCCATATTGATGAAATTTTTCAAATTGATGCTAAAAGTCAAATAATTGCCAAGGAGGAAAATCACTAGTTTCCTAGGTTGGGTGTGGAAGCTTTGAGCTTCAGAATAAGGGGGACAATAAATGATGTTTGAAAATTATAATAGCACAAATAATTAATAAAGGAGATAAATAAATAAATAAAATAGAAAATAAATGTGGCAATTGATCATGAAGACACATGGAGGATGTGGGACCCACACAAGCTAGAATTCCTATGTTAAATGGTATCCACCTCTTGCAATCTCAAATCTTTGGAAATCCTAATGTTTTGGATGGATTATAAGGTCAATATACTTGTCCATATACTTCATAGGTATAATTTAGGATTAAGTGTAACTTTCATGTGCAAGGAAGATCCAAATAGGAGTTTCATGGACACTTGGCTAGATTCCCCTTACACTTATGACATCTATGACACCAATGATAGAGATTCTATGACAGTTATGACACAAGTAAGATTAGAAGGCTGAAATTGGACATATCAAGTCGAAATAGAGCATGCAATAGCGCTCTCATGTGATTTGGAGAATAGAAATGGGTTCCTACTCATATTAGGAGAAGATGGAAGGTGAAGAGAGAGGTCACATGGCATACCATGAGTAGCTACACCAATTCGACTTGGCTTTGGTTTATGGATGTGTTAACAATCTATTTTTAACAGTTGATACAAGGGCTTAACGGAGGTTTGGTAAGGGTCCCATTCCCTCGAATCTCATGTGAAAACCTTTCAACGACGAAAGAAGCGAGCATGCTGTTAGAATTGGGAAGGGTTCATAATCGAAGGCTAGGATTGATCGGAAGTAGATCAACAGTTCCAAACCACTTCGCACGGGCCAACATGCATGATCAAAGCTTCCTTCTCAGATTGTGAAATGTGTTAAAGAGCAGAATCTTTCGATGACTGAGATGAGGTCTAGGATAGATCTACGGCCTAAAGTAATTTTTTGATCCATACTTATGCGGATTGAACTACAATCTGAAGTCGTGAAAGGGCGTAGAGGTCGCAAAGATCAACGGCTACGATGAAGAAGGAGAAGAATCCACAACTCTGGTTCATTTCGCAATGTGAAATAGTATGGATAGATATCAAGTTTCCTTGTTGTGAAAGATGGTGGGGCCCACTCAGATCGATGATGGCATGAAGGTCGGTCTTGATCGATGGTTAAGAACATGTCACAATCCAGAATTTCCCACGGTGTTCAAAGGAGAAACGTTGGTAGCAGGGTGAACGAGACATGGATGGTGGACATAAAATATTCCTTTGATCCGAAGGCTAAGAAGACTCCCAAGGTACAGGTTTCCCATCTAGTATGGAGATGACACCGGAGGAGGCGTTCACGCGTGTAATCTGCCCCATTACAGATTGCTTGATTCCTTTGACACCATTCGGGATATGTCTGAGGTAGAAGTCTTATCTAACGACACTTTTTTCCTGGTTCATAGGTGTGGCACATGGTTTACTTCAAGATAAGCCATCCCTATGGAAGAATTGTGTTCCCTGATAGGCGGCTTTCATGTATGTTGGCCTACAGAAGTAAGAAAAGTAGCCAACAAATCTACTACTCACATGGGGCTAAGCCACCATGATGCAGGAGGCCATTCCATATTCATCTTCATTTGTGCTAGAGGGCATACACAAAATTTTCCCTACAACCGACGGTGAAGTGCCACGATCGATGAAACGAAGTGACTAGATCCTCATCAAGTGGAAGATTGTTCTACTCGCGCCTTCAAACATATTGATACGAGATACACTTGATCACAAAGTATGCAGGAATGTTGACCAGCATTTGCAAAGATCAATCTTGAATCCTTATAAATAATGCTCCCAGTTCAACAAGAGTGAACTAAGACATCTCTAGAACCCGAGTTCTAATGCTCAATGAATCTGCAAAGGCCTGATAGAGTTTGACGATGAAGACCTGGTTCGAGAAGCTTGTCCATCTGGGGGTGTTGATGGTTGGTGAGAAGGTTCCACACTCACTCGTCCCCTTGGTAATTGCATGCCAATGGAGACACCAGCCATCGGGGCCTAGACGTGATATTCATGTCTTCGACGAAACGAGGCCTGGACACTTACTCCATGTAAGTGTTTTTCCAGGAACCCCTGATACCATCACCCCCACCAAATCCTTCGCAAAAAGGAACAACCATTGGTTGTTCCATATGTAAACATTCATTCGGATGGGAGCGTCAGGGTTTTAAAGCCCTAACAACCCTATTTGTAAGTCCACTTTCCAAGGGTGATGGGTTTTTTATAGATCTTCTACACCTTATTTCCTATGGGAGAACTCACCTCACTAGAGGTGAGGAGTATAAAAATGACAAGCCACCCCATAGGTTCATCTCAACCAAAAGCAATGTGACACTTCTTCTAGACCCCACATATAACAGTGTTACCTGGTGAGGAAGGAGGTGGTGGATGTGACTAGACTAGGTAAGGATGCTAAATACCTCGCCAGTGTGTGCCCATGCAGAAAGCTACACTTGAACATGGTGGAAGCACACACCTGAAAGCATAGAAAGAGGCATCCTACTCATCATCCGCCGTGGTGGTCAAACATGTCAAACTGTTATTCGGGTCGAATAAGGCCACTAGTCCCATAATGTTTGTTTATATTTGTAAAACGTGGTGATAGTACACTCCCTGCACTATTAACGCCTGATGGCGACCTGTAATAGCTTTTAATTCGACACTCTCAGCAATAGGATTGTATAAAAATTCTCTCGATAGAGGGATAAAGGAGTTAGTGAATTGGATTGGGAAACATTATAGGGCTAAGGCTCCCCATTTATAATATTTTATACCTATGTATGAATAAATTGCAGAGGAAGAATTGTTTTCTCATGGTAGAGATTCATATGTCATTTCTTTTCCCAATATGTACTTCTCTTTACGTGTAAATGTGTTTCCTATTTCCATTCCAGTTTGTTGAATGCTTTTTATGTCTGCAACTTAGTGTATAATGGCTAGGAATTCATATTGGCTATCCTCTTGTTGTTGCTCCAGGAATTTACCAATCGTTCTTCTAAAGTTGCATGGAATTCATCTCGTTGGTGCTCCACATGATGGACTTTTCCTCCTTGTCCTCTAAACCGCCTGCTAAATATCTCCTGATTGGGAGATCAGCGGCTACCTTACCTATGTTTGCTACTCCACGATACTCCTTCCCTTTGTAATAGTTTCTTACGTAGGTTTCGACTCCATTTTCCCATGGTCCCTTATCCCTTGATAATCCCACCATCCATCCTACCTCGACATACTTCATCCCATTCAGGATCCTAGCCCCCTGATCATGCTGATTGAAAATCCTATGCGGATTAGACTCTGGTGACACACAAGATTGAAAATTTTATGGGAGTATACTCTGGTGACAGACAAGAGATCCCTCTCTGATTGCGCATGGCGAGAAGCATGGTATATTGTGGTTCTGTTGTTTCCTGGGAGTGACCTCCCCTCGCTCGACCTTGGGGGCCCAAATCCTGGTGCCAACAAACTGGTGCCGCTGCTGGGGACCAAATTGAAGAATCATCCCTAAGAAAAATGACATGGTTTTAGATCTGGTTATTGATGGTGAACAATGATCGGAAATCAAGAAGGTTGAGCACCTTTCACCTCGCGACTCCACTCTTGAAGGATTCAGACTTTAGTGACTCCGCTGGTTGTGTGACCCAGAAATCAATGACTGAGGAAAGCTAATAGACTTCGCTTGGAAAATGGACCCCTCCTAAAGCTTAGAAATGCATGGTGGAAGGTCTAAGCACTCGAGTTTGCATTTCTTCCAGGATGCCTTATCCTATCTTATAAGTTTGCTCTTATCTTTCCTTAGACTTATCAAAACAGCCTTCTATGGCCCAACTCATTCTGAGCAGGGCCCTGAATATATTCATGTTTATCATTTTTTATGAACCTAAAGTGTTATGTCATATTGTACATCTAGTTATGGCCTAGAGTTTTACCCGGGGGCACCCGATGTCAAAGGATGCCCCTATGAGATTCATGAAACCTCAGACAATAGCTTAGCTATTATACCTAGCCTTATCTCCCCCATTTCTCCAAGCTGATATAAACCATTACAATTGCCTCCTATCCTCCATGATTTTCCCACAAAATATTACAAGTACCTCCCCAAGTTCGATGGAGAATCTAAAAACTTGACTGCTGAGAAACATGTACAAGCCTTTGAGCATTTCTTTAACCTTTTCGAGATAGAACATGAATATTTCTGCATGGGGACGTTCACTATATCCTTGCAAAGAGATGCCAAAGTCTGGTTTAAACACTTGCAACCTAAGTCCATCAACACTTGGGAAGAGCTTTCTTGCACATTCTTAAGGTTTTGGGGTAGGGGAAGGCCACTAGAGAAAATACTTTTAGAATTTCATTCCCTGAGGAGGCATGAGTGTGAGGCCATATCTACTTTTAACAGAATATTCACAACACTTTATTATAACATGCCTAAGGAAGTCCAACCTCTTGAGAACGCTACTAAGATCTATTATGCAGCCGCATTTCCTCCTAACATGTCCTTGCTTCTTTTGGAGAGAAAATCAACCACTCTGCAACAGATGTTCACTAATTTTTTGGAGGTTTAGGAAAACCTTAAGATGTCAAAGAAGTTTCCATATCAAGACAGTGGTGGGAAGATAAAAGATACATACAAATTGGTTGGCCCTACAAGAAGGAGGAGGAAGTTTCTGGCCCGTCAAAGATCTCTCATGATATGCAAAAAGATAACCAGCCTGAGGATGGAATAGGCAGTCCTACAAGATTATTCTCTGAAGATGGCGACCTGCCCCGCCCTTGGTCAAATATGGATGATTTCAAGAAGGAATTCAGTGCACTTGTGTACGATGAACATGAAGAATAGTACCTTCAGAACGTGCCTGATGTGCCAGCTATTGAAACAAATCCTTCTGATGAAAAGAATCAAGATGCGATGCAAAATCAGAAGATCGAAGCAGGAAAAGATGATGAGGGCACTAGAGGTGATAGCCTACCCTTGTGTTATGCCTCCTTTGAGATAATATGAAACATGATTAAGGACTCCAAGCAAAAATAGAAAGAAACGAAGGTGGCGCAGGCTAGAAACTTGTACAGAAATGAAGACGGATGCAGCAGCTTACAGATAAATGCTTTTTCTGATATTCAGCCTTCAAGACCGCCACCTCACATAGAAGGAGTATTCCTACCCGGTTCCACTAGGGAAGTTGAAGACCTCTCTCTCAAAGCACATCAAGCCCTTATTATAGAAGTTTCAGATGGAGAGAGGGATATTCCATTGAATGAAGATTCAGTGGGTCCTCGTTTGCAATCTTCTAAGTGTTAGCTTGATGACTCTCTAGAAGCAGGAAGCTCTGGACAACTTTCACATGAGCAGGTGATAGGACACGCTGTGGGTTGTCATGATTTCTATGACCCTGTGGACGAATACATGGAGGGTCTGGATGAAGGAAAGGATTGGTCGCATCTTTGCCTTGAAGATTACTTTGTTCATCTTTTCCTTCTCCCATTATATGTTTCATTTCTGTCCGTCAAGCACCATACAAGAACAAGAATATTAAGCAAGTTGCTTTATTGGCTTCACTGGAAGTTTGATTTCACTTAATAGGACTTATGTACAAAGTTAGGTAGAGTAGGTAGGAGAAATAAGCTCAACTATTATCGAGCATTTCCTTCATTACTGTTTTAAGTTTGTTTTCATTTTTCAGTTACCAACATAGGTTTAGAGTCACCAGCATGATTTGCAAGAGTGGCACGAGTTCACTAAAGCAGTAGCATGGAGCAATATGGAGATGTCCAAGAAATACTGAAGGCAAACCAATGGTTTTGGCACTTGGTATACGGGGGTTCTTTGCTACCTCACTGGGAGGATAGCATCCCTCATGGAGCTAGTTGTTAACACTTTGTTTTTAATAGTTGATCCAAGGGCTTAACAGAGGTTCACCAAGGGTCCCAGTACTCGAATCTCATGTGGGAACCCTTCAACGATGAAAGTGGTGAGCGCGCTATTAGCATTGGGCAAGGTTCATAATCAAAGGCTATGATTGATCAGAAGCAGATCAATGGTTCCAAACTACTTTGCGCGGGCTAACATGAACGATCAAAGCTTCCTTCCTGGATTGTGAAACATGTTAAAGAGCGGAAGCTTTCAACAGCTGAGATAAGGTCTTGGACAAATCTATGGCCTAAAGTAATTTCACGATCCATACTTGTGTGGATAGAACTACAATCTCAAGTCATGAAAGGGCGTAGAGGTTGCGAAGATCATAGTTGGTGATGAAGAAGGAGAAGAATCCACAGCTCTGGTTCATTTCGTAATGTGAAATAGTACGGATAGATATCAAGTTTCCTCCTTGTGAAAGATGGTGGCACCCACTCAGATCGATGGTGGCATGAAGGTCAGTCTTGATCGACGGTTAAGAACGTGTCATGATCCAGAACAGCCTGTGGTGTTCAAAGGAGAAAAGTTGGGGGTAGGGTGAACAGAACATGGATAGTGGACATAAAATATTCCTTTGACCGGACGGCTAAGAAGACTCCCAAGGTACAGGTTTCCCATCTAGTATGGAGATTAAAGTGGAGGAGGTGTTCACACATGTAATCTGCCCCATTGCAGATTGGCCGATTCCTATAACGTCATTCAGGATATGCTTGAGGTGGAAGTCTTGTCCAATGACACTATTTTCCTGGTTCGTAGGTGTGGCACATGGTTTACTTCAAGAGAAGCCATCATTGTGGTAGAATTGTGTTCCCTGATAGGTATATTTTGTGTTTGTTGTCCTACAAAAGTAAGAAAAGTAGATGGAAAATCTATTACTCGCATAGAGATAAGCCACCACGATGCAGGAGGCAATTCCATCTTCAGTTTCATTTGCACCAAAGGGCGTACCTGAAAGTTTCCCTACAGCCAACGCTGAAGTGGCACGATCGATGAAATGAAGTGACTAGATCCCCATCAAGTGGAAGATCATTCTGCTCACGCCTTCACACATATTGATACCAGATACCCTTGATCACAAAGTGTGTAGGAATGTTGACCAACCTTTGCAAATATTAATCTCAAAGCCTTATAAATACCTCTCCCAGTTCAACAAGAGTGAACTAAGACATCTCCAGAACCCGAGTTCTACTACTCCATGAATCTACAAAGGCCTAATAGAGTTTGACAATGAAGACCTGGTTCGAGAAGCTTGTCTGTTTGGGGGTGTTGATGGTTGGTGAGAATGTTCCACACTCACTCATCTCCTTGGTATTTGCATGCCAATGGTGACACAATCCATCGGGGCCTAGACGTGATATCCATGTCTCCGATGATGCTAGGCCTCGACACTTACTCCCCGTAAGTGTTTTTCCAGGAACCCCTAATACCATCGTGCCCACCAAAGCCTCCGCAGAAAGGAATATCCATTGGTTGTTCCATATGTAAACATTCGTTCGGATGGGAGCGCTAGGGGTTTAAAGCCCTAACAGCCTTATTTTTGAAGTCCACGTTCCAAGGGTTATGGGTTTGGTGTAGATTCTTATACAATTTATTTCCTGTGGGAGAACTCACCTCACTAGAGGTGAGGATTATAAGAATGACAAGCCACCCCACAGGTCCATCTCAACCAAAAGCAATGCGGCACTTCTTCCAGAGCCCATGTATAATGGTGTTACCCAATGAGGAAGGAGGTGGTAGATGTGAATAGAATGGGAAAGGATTCTGAATACCTCGTGAGTGTGTGTCGATGCAGAAAGTTTCATTTGAACAAGGTGGAAGCACACACCTCAAAGCATAGAAGGAGTCATCATACTAATCATCCGTCGTGGCGGCCGAACGTGTCGAACTATTATCCGGGCTAAATAAGTCCAATAGCACCATAATGTTTTTTTGTATTTGTAAAACATGGTGATATTCCACTCCCTGCACTGTTAACACCTAATGGTGACCTGTAACAGCTTTTAATTCAGCAGTCTCAGCAATAGGATTGTAT
Organism: Pseudotsuga menziesii; assembly: GCA_001517045.1. NCBI lineage: Eukaryota > Viridiplantae > Streptophyta > Pinopsida > Pinales > Pinaceae > Pseudotsuga > Pseudotsuga menziesii. The sequence goes on along the minus strand of LPNX010494959.1, from coordinate 355,903 downwards.
AAAAATGCTCTCGATAGAGGGAGAAAGGAGTAAGTGAATTGGATTGGGAAACATTCCTAGGCTGAGGCTCACCATTTGTAAAATTTAATACCTATGTATGAATAAATTGCAGAGGAAGAACTATTTTCTCATGGAAGAGATTCATGTGTCGTTGCTTTTCCCAATATGTACTTCTCTTTACGTGTAAATGTGTTTCATGTTTCCATTCCAGTTTATTGAATGCTTTTCATGTCTACAACTTAGTGTATAATGGCTAGGAATTCATACTCGCTATGATCCTACTATTGTTCTAGGAATTTACCAATGGCTCTTCTAAAGTTGCATCGAATTCATCTCGCTCGTGCTCCACGTGATGGACTGTTCCTCCTTGTCCTCTAAACCACCTGCTAAATATATCCTTATTAGGACATCAGTGGCTACCTTGCCTCTTTTTGCAACTCCATGATACTCCTTCCCTTTGTACTCATTTATTACGTAGGTTTCGAATCCATTTTCCCATGGTCCCTTATCCCCTGATAATCCCACCATCCATCCTACCTCGACATACTTCATCCCATTCAGGATCCTAGCCCCCTGATCATGCTGACTGAAAATAATATGCCAAGTAGACTCTGGTGACACCCAAGATTGAAAATATTATGGGAGTATACTCCAATGACAGACAAGATATCCCTCTTTGACTGTACATGGCCGAAGGCATGGTCTAGAGTGGTTCTTCTATTTCCCGGGAGCGGCCTCCCCTCGTTCGACCTTGGGGGCACAAATCCCGGTGCCAACAGGATGTATTTGGAATACTAGTAGACCATTAATGTTTATAAAATATAGGGAGAATCCATGAGAATAGTATTTTTTATCATTTGTGAAATTTGTTGTTGTGAAGAGAGAGAGCTAGTGAGTGACTAGGTCATGCTTGAGCCAATTTCGAAAGTGAAAGATTCCCATCCTAATTGGTGATTGTAGAGGCCAGTAAAGTATTTAAAGGATATTAAATGGAGTTATAATATACATATGCAGCTACATAATCTCATGGACACTTCATAATTCATCTCATTCCCACTCCCATCTCACATTCTTTCACCATATTTCAGCTCGGTGGAGTGAGGCGCACTTGGTGAGGAATTTATATTTTTGAGGGAGCTCCTCTTGATACATAATTTTGTATTATGATGTAAATAATCTGAACTCTCTATTCATAAATTTATCAGGTCGAAAGGAAAATATATGTTATGTATTATTGATCAATAATAAAGAAATAGAGTCATTTCCCACTTCTTTGCTGTAAACTCTTATAATATTGGTAGATTTGAATGGATCTGTAAAATATTCATTATTAATGCATAAATGGACTGTAAATAAATAATATTTGAGGTTTCATATTCATTAAATTATATTTTGTGGACATTGGGTCGAGTTCCATAACCATTGGATTAAATTGCATCTAATTTCCCCAAGGGTTCAAAACTAGTTTTTATATATCTGATTGAAGGAATGTATAATAACCATGGAAGTTATATTGGTTCAGAATATCAGTCCATTTTTATGTACTCTACACATTACCTACCTCAATTTTATAATTCAAGTGGTTTTCTATACATTTGGGAGGCCATTCCGGCAATTACCCGAGGGGAATCGAGCCCCGGAATTGCTAATAAAATCATCTATCTTGTTCAGAATTTAGTAAAAACTGGAAGAAGTGATTGAAGGGCCATCATAAATCCATGAAAATAATAATTAATTTATTATATGATACATAGAATTTATCTGAATATTTGGAAGCAATTGGGCCCATTTGGAGACCATGACAATAAGACTAGTCAAGAGCAAAAATTGTGAAAAATTGGAAAATTTGGCATTTTAGTGAAAATTTAAAAAAGGGAAATTACAATTAATAACATTATTGGCTACATTTAAAAAGAAGAGGAAAATAAAAACAATATCAAAGAATATTACACCTTTTATACCTTTGAATGACTCTACTAGTCCTAACAAAGAAGCAAATGACAAAGATACATTTTCCTCTTTTCAGGAGGAGGAGCAACATGAACAAGGTAATCCCATTAATTCATATTTTTCTAGTTCTTTATAACTATAAATATTATTATTAATAAATCCATAACACCTTTATTTTTCCTTCTTTAATAGAAGATTTTCACAAACAACCATGCCATATGGATAACAGTGTAGAAGGGGAAGACCCCTCGACACAAAAAGAGGCGGAGCAACATGAAGAACAAGGTAAGGTCATTAATGTATAATTTTGTAGTTCTTTAGAAATGAAATTTTATGACTTAGAAATCCATAAAACCTTTACATGCCCTTTTTTTATAGAAGATATTCACAAAGAACAATTCCAACAATACATTAGTATATAATGTGAAGATCCCTCTACACAAGCATCGAAAGAGAAATTCAAGAAGAAAGGTAGAGGAGAAACTAAATGTGCATAAATAAATAACTTGGAGTAAAATATCAAAATTCATATCAATGACAGGAACCAACCAATTGGTCCAAACTCCGTGAAGCTATCTTCATTACTAGGTGTGCTCGCAAGGGAAATGGTTCCAATCAATTATTCTGATTGGAGGAAGGTTTCGGATCAATTAAAGGAGGACTTGTGGAACATTATTAATGTGAGTATTAGACATTATCTATACTTTTTTCAACATTTCTATTTTTGGATGATTTCGAATTTTGTTTTCAAACCATGTATGACATCTAAAAATGCAATTCTTGTATGTTGCAGGAAAAATTCAGAATCCCTCTGGTCCTTAAAGAATATTGTATGAAATCCATTAGCCATAAGGAAAACAGTCATAGATATCGGTTGACCAAAAAATACTATGACCCTTATGAGTCAACAGAGGAAATATTAAAAAATGTTCCTCCAATTAGGATAAGTGAAAAAGTGTGGAGAGAATTCGTCCTATCACGAGCCACCACTAAATTTTTGGTAAGAAAAAAGTTCACATATTATATAATCAAGTTTTTTAGAATGTATATTGGCTTGTAATGTTGACTTATATATGTTATTTTCAATTGATTTGGGATATAAGGAAAAAAACAAGGAAAATACAGAAAAGGAGAGGGACTTGCACACCTCTGTATGTCAAGGTTATCAACGGGTCGAAGATGATATGGTAAACAATTGTGATGATATTTTATCCGATATGAGAAATATTAGCATATTTCAATTTCATTGTAATGTCACAACTTAAGCATATTATTTTACTTGTTGTAACTAGAAAAAATTCATTGCCTCTGATGATACAACTACAAGCATTACTAGGGCAGACTTATGGAAGAAATGCCATCAAAAGAAGGATGTCACTCCAATCACACCAGCCGTGGGAGAAACAATAGTATGTTCTGAACATTTTAATTTAGAAATTGATTAAAATTTCATTTTACATGTTGGAAATTTTTTCTTCTATGATATTATTTAATTGTATGTCAACATTAGCACAAAATTGAACAAGCACAAGTAGAAGTTGCATTTCAATACTTTGCAGCTAGGGATGATGCCCTTGCTAAGGTACTAGGGGTTGATGCAAGAGGATGATGTCATGGCATTGTATTAGGAGTTATTCTAGCTAAATTGTTTGGAAAAATTCCATACAAGGAGGTGGTAGATGTAAGCCAAGCTACAGTGAAGAAAAAACTAAGGAAATCACATCTTTGAAAACAACAATAACTAAACTACTGAAAAGAGTAGAAGATACATAAAGAGAACATGTGGTTAACAAAGAAAGTGTTAGTGTCCAATTATTTACTCCTGTCTCAATATAGATATTTTCACACTAATGATCTGAATTCTAATATCTGATTGCTCATATAAACAATTTCCTACGATACAAAATGCTCATGCTAAAATCACACATGTGGTGGACGATAGTTGTTTAATTATTATTTTAAATAATATTTTATTTTCATCTTCTGAATATATATATATATATATTACATTTTGTTGCCTTTACAAAGTAATACAGGGGACATAACAATCCCGATAAACAGACTAATACAAAAGAAATTAACTTCAATACATACTCCATGATCTCTAGCAAGTATTGAAAAAAATCGTAATTTAGTTAAATTTTATTTTATTTTATCAATATATTAGAAATAGTTGTCTATTAGGTGTAGCCATTCATGAAAATATAATGAACATTTGTTACAAAAAACACCAATGGTTCCATCAAAACTACAAATTGACAAAATGAAAACACCAATTGAGGTAATATTGTAATTATTCAATCTAGGATCGTTAATGTTTAAATTCTTATTTCCATGCATCTTACTTTGTCTTATTTATTTACATGGTGAAGATAATGCTAATGAGTTGACACCAACTTTCCAACTGGGGATGGAAGAAAAGAAATTATTTCTCATTGCATTAAAATCAAGGGTTAAAGTTGCAAGGGAGACAATGCATAATACTGACCCAAATGCAATGGTACAATGTTTCCCTGCTGGAAAAGGCTATTATATTGTGAATCCGATAGAAATTTTAGATCCTCTATTTGAAAATATAGCTCTACCATGTCCCAGTAACGCATTATGTAATCTAGTAGATGCTTTGTTGAGCTTCATTCCTTGGCATAAGGATGACATGGAACTATGTTACTAGTGGTTATACTATGTGACTAGTGATTTCAGTGATGTTGTAACAACTGAGAATAGTTGATTTATTGAATATTTATACTTATATCAGGACATAGTTTATAATTTTTTGTAGTTTGGGATTAATATCTACATTTAATTAAAATTTTGGGCACAAGTTGCAATTATATGCCATGGGAAGAATTTCTAATTTTGTAATACATCGGTATTATATAATATTTGTTGCATGCGAAATGAGATGTTGCATTATGAATTTGTGGGATGAGCAGTATGTCTATCATATTTTCATTAAGTTTTTTTTTTTTGTAAATTAGTTTATCCTTCTATTTCCTTCTATTTCCAAAAACCGACATTTACAAAAAAAAATCACATTAATATAAATCATTTCCCACATTGTAGAAAGAATAAGAAAATGACCAAAATTAATTATCTAAAGGAATAAGATTGCATCCATAAACAAATTCATATGCAATGATTAACAATAATAGTAATCTGATTTCTTAACTCAATTGAGGCCAAGACCTTTTATGTTGTACAAAACAACTGATCTACAAATCATTTTGAATTTGAAAATCAAAACTTAGTTTAAATATAGACTACTCAATTTGTGCAGTAAAGTCACCATGTTATTACATTATCATTATGTGTTTGATAGTCATGTTCTTCCTGTGTTCACAACTGGCAAGAAGGTTTATGCTCCGTTTATGTTTTCCTTTTGGTTTGGTATCTATATCGCTTGGTAACAGTGTTATTTGCGTAGACTTGGAGAAGAACACCCCATTTATCCATAGTACTAAATCCTTGATGGGATTTTCATTCTTGTATGCTTCTTCTACTAGGACCATATCCTTCCTATAGGATATGTCAGCGCAACACCTATTTGGATTTGTCATCACCTTCACAAGAGTTGGAAATTTATAGCAAGGACAATGATGACAAAGAGCTATGATATTTTCTCCCCTAGTTTGAACATTCGTTGAGACCAATAGTTCCCAGCAATGGATACTATGCACCACGATAATGGAGTCCACGGACTTGTCCGGAGGCTTCGACAGGATGTTTTTATGATCAAGAACTCTAGGCACTTCTTCAGTAGTGGTATTTCATATTATCAGGACAATGTTTCCCTTACCAGCCTCAGAAAGTATTTGTAATGTAATGAACATATTTATATTTCCATTACCAGCATCAAAATGTCTTCCTAATGTAATGAACATCTATACCCTGATGGCTAGATCTTCTTTTGCGTGAAGATATAGAAATGATTAAATTTCCAAGTAGCTCCCAATGGTCAATAAAACATGTCTAACAACATGCTTCCCAAGAATAAAAATCATTACATGCCACGTATCAAGACCCCCAGTATCCTTAGAAGAACAACAACTAGTCATCGTTATTCTTTATCAGTATTCATTCGCTTTGTATCTTAGGATTTAACTCTAATCATGGCCTTATAATGAGCCAGGAGATTACTAAATCATCATTAATAGTCAATTTCACCACGAGTCCGTAAAATCCTCACACACACCATTATCAAGTAGCATGATGACAACAGGAATAGTTACATGGGATCTTAATTCGATTTCTTGTGTGGTGTTGCCAACTATGTCGCTCCTTTTGTGGTGACGTCATGGTATCAATGGCGGAGGTGACCCCTGGCCTCAGTTGAAATCAACTTCGAGTTTCCTTATAGTGTGTGGAGTTAATATCTGTCACTTCATCAACGGGCCTCATGATGGTATATCAGTAAGTCGTGCTTCAGAGTTTGGAATATGAAGTAATGACAAGCTTCACATTTTGTCATTTCATCTCTTGTTTTCTACCTCACGTGTATTATGAAAATATTGATGATTGAGGCATTTTTTGTTGATTTTTAGCTTTTCCAACATTCTCATTGTGTATAACACACTCTTTTAAAATATGGACACACTTTTTTCAGCTTAAAAAATTGAGCATACTGCAGACTTGTCAACCAACAAAATGGGTATAACTAAATAGTAATAGCAAGTAATATCAAACTGAGTACAAACGATAATACACTACATACTTATGAACTCAATCTAATTCATTAGATGCAACGGAATGTGTAGGCTTTCATGCACTCGTTAAGTTATATTCCTTGGTTTTCATTCCATAAATTGCATCACTTGTAATGGTGAAACTCCAATGGAAAATTATAGGCTGATTACAGTCACATTCAGAATTCATCCAATATGAGTTCAATAGAAAAATTAATAACATCAAGAAGAAACCCTAAAGAAGAATTTATGGATGTTGATGTATTTGTAACTTCAGAATGTATTCATCTATGTATCTTATGTCTTGTAACCCGATGTTTATTCCGAGATGTGTCTATAATTTAATTGAGTCATGATGTCATGCCCCGATGTTCCGATCAAGAGGATCTACAATGTAAACAAGTCATTTCATGTCATTGTGGGTAACCCTCCTATTGTCTAAGGGTTAAAATCCCCACAGTTCTGGTGCACTAGGGTTATTAGACTCACTTAGTGAAGTTGGCTCTAGTAGAGTTTTATTCATGCCGAGAAGCAGTATAAATAGAGAGGTGATCTCTCTATTTAATACACATCTCATATACACTCAAGTGTAGTGCATAGTTGAGTGAGGAGAAGACACTAGGGCTAGATAAGAAGAAGGTTACTGCTGTCGGGAGATCACTTACTATTTTTGGCTTTTCTATTTTGGTGTTGATTCTATCTCTGAGGAAGTTGCAGGGTTTTCTCGATTTATGGTTTCCTCGAGGAAAAACAATGTGTTCATTGTCTCTTGTGTTTGATTGTTGTGCTTGTTATTAGGGATGATTTTAAGGAACCATATTTATTTAAAAGTGTATAAATTTTGGCGAATATTACCAATTCTTAAAAAGCCAACTATAAAATGATTGGCGATATTTTTCAAAAAATATTTCAATTTCCAAGGATTTTATATCGTTTATATAATAATTTGGCTATTTTTAGGGTGAAAAAATTTTACCCTATCAAAATTGGGCGAAACAGGGCTTCAAAAAATGAAAAATGGCGAATGTTTTTTGAGAGAAAAACATGGAAAAATAGCCCACTGGGCTAAAATTTGCCCCTAAAATTATCCCTGCTTGTTATTCTCTTAGTTAAAGATCCTAATAATGCTAGCTTAATGTTGAAAAACTAACATGGTATCAGAGCTAACATGAAGAAGAAGACAATGTGCAGCTGCGAGAACTAGGGATTCCTAGTTTGTGGACCTTCCTCCACATATTTTTAGAAAAATTAAGGTGGAATAACTCTCCTCCTTAGGGCGCATCTTTCTGACGAGGGAGAATCCAATTCTGAGGGTTTTTAGTTTTGGACCCGACACTACTACCGGAAATTAGGGCTTTTGATAGAAGATGAATTTTTCAGTGAGCCCAGGCATGGATTGATCTCCTCCCCAAATTTGAAGTTAGGGATCAATTTTAAAGCATTTGGTTGGACAGAACTATGTAAAAGAAAAACCTTGATTTGCTCCTGAACTAGTACTGCAGGATTTCAACTCCAAATACAGATCTAACATCTTAACCTGGTAAGATATAAATATTTTGTATTTCCATTTGAGGTTCTTAGTTAAGATGTCTCATCATACCAAGCTTGATGAAAATATTGAGGGAGCTGATAACTTCCAAGCCTGGAAGTATAGGATCTCCCTGGTCCTAGAAGAGAATGAGTTGGACTCCTATATCCATGAGGAGGTTCCAGTTCCAGAGGGCGATGAGGTTAAGTCCTTGCATAATAATAATTTGGTTATGGTAAAGAGGATCATTGTTGCTTCTATCAGGATCATCTTATCCCTCAGGTGTCCTCTCTCAAGACACCTAAAGCTATGGTTGATGCCCTAACCAAATTGTTTGAAGGGAAGAACATAAACCAGAAGATGACTCTGAGGAATCAACTGAAGAATGTGAAGATCTAGAATTTAGAGACCATTTGGTCTTACTTCACAAGGGTTTCTCAAATCAAGGAACAATTAGAAGTAGTAGATGAACAAGTGGAGAATGCAGAAATTGTTATGACCACTTTGAATGGTCTCCCTAGGACATGGGACTCTTTCATTCAAGGGATCTGTGCTAGAAAGAAGTTATTCAAGTTCAACAGACTGTGGGAAGAATGTTCTCAAGAAGAAGCTTGGATAGCAGATTGAGAAGAGAAGATGGGAAGTGAAGATCAAGCTCTCATAGTACAATCCAAGAAACCCAGATCCAGCCATCACAGAAGTAAGTACTCTCAGCAAAGGAATAACTCTAGAAATCCTAGATATAGGTCTAAGTTCATTTGCTATACATGTGACGAAAAAGGACACTTTGCTAGAGATTGTCCTAAGAAGAAAAGTATCTCTCACAAGAAGAAGGGAAACAAAAGAAGACATCATGCTCATGCTGCAGAGGATGATGAACCTTCATCAAAGAGAACTAGATATGAAAGTGAAGATTCTTCAAGTGAGGATGAATATGTTTTGATTTCCGCTCTCACAGGAAACATTACTCATGGAAGTGATTATTGGATTGTAAACAGTGGGGATTCCAAACATATGACTGGATTCAAGGAATCCTTTGTGAAACTTACATAACATGAATCACCTCACAAGGTGAAGCTAGGAGATGACTACCAATATCCAATAAAAGGTAGTGGGGAATCTTCCTATAAGCTAGACTTTGGAAAGTCTATGACAATGAAGGAATTCTTGTTTGTGCCAGGACTCAAGAAGAACCTTCTCTCCATATCAAAATTGGATGCAAAAGGAATGAGGGTTACATTCATAGATGGTCAAGTCATCATGTGGCCAAAAGGAAAGACTATTGATGATGCATTAGTGATTGGTGAACAAGAAGGAGGTTTGTACAAATTGAAGGGCCATCCAGAACAAGCCTTGGTCCATAACATAGTAGAGCCAAGTGAGCTTTGGAATAGAAGGCTTGCACATGTGCATTACATGACACTACCTCTTTCAAGCAAAGTTGTTGAAGGTCTTCCAGAAATACAAGCAAAACATGATGGGGTCTGCAAAGGATGTGCGAAAGGAAAGAACTCAAAGAAGAAATTTCCAAGTAGTGAAAGCAAAGCAAAGGGAATCTTGGAAATCATCCACTCCAATGTATGCAGTCCTATGTCATCAAGCTCACTAAGCGGGTATGGATATTATGTTTTTTTTATTGATGATTTTTATAGGAATACATGGGTTTACTTGATGAAGAACAAAGACGAAGTATTTAGCAAGTTCAAGGAATTCAAAGCCTTGATTGAGAATCACACTGAAAAGAAGATCAAGACCTTTTGATCAGATAATGGTAGAGAATTCACTTCGAATGAATTCAAACAACTATGTAAAGAATCAGGGATTAAGAGGGAGTTTCCCACTCCTTATAATCCACAATAGAATGGGATTGTAGAATGGAAGAATATAACTATCATGGAAGCTACAAGAGCAATGCTTAATGATCAAGATCTTCATATCCATCTTTGGGAAGAAGCTGCCATAACAGCGGTGTATGTACAGAACCATACTCCACATAGAGTACTCCAGAACAAGACTCATGAAGAAGTCTTCTTTGGAAAGAAACAGAAGTTATCCATCTCAAAATATTCGGCTGTCATGTGTACATACACATTCCAAAAGAGAAGAGAACAAAATTAGATCCTTCAGGAAAGAAGGGTATATTTGTGGAATACTCTAAAAGCTCGAAGGCTTACATAATATATTTCCTACGATACAAGAAGATTGACATTAGAAAGGATGTGACATTTAATGACGACATAGCTTAAAAAAAATCTAGAAAAAGACCTGCTGAAGAACCTGAATAAGCGGAAGCACCCAGAATTCATGATACAACCATGAACGAAGAAACTCAAGAAGAAGATTGAGAATTTGAAGAACCAAAAAGACCTGTAGATCCACCTCTGGAGAAGAATCCTAATAAGAGGAAACTTTCTTGGGTACGTGAAATTATCCAAGGTGTGGAAAGATATCGGGTTCTAGAAGAGAATGATAAAGAAAGAAATAGGACCAGATCCTGCTCCGGGCATGTAGCTTTACTATGTGATTTCATTGATAAAGAACCTTCCAGTTATGAAGAAATGGAAAAACAGAAAGAATGGAAGGATGTTGTGATCAAAGAGTACCAATCGATCATGAAGAATGATGTTTGGGATGTTGTCCCAAGACCAGAAGGGAAGTCTGTTGTGACTTCCAAATGGATCTACAAGATCAAGCATGCCACAGATGGTAGCATTGAAAAATAAAAAGCAATATTTGTGGCTCGGGGTTTCTCTCGGAAAGAAGGAATAAATTATGAAGAAAGCTTTGAAGAAAGCTTTGCACCTGTAGTGAGATACACTTCCATCAGATCATTACTAGCTCTGGTTGCAGTGGTGAAATGGAAGATACAATAGATGGATGTAAAGACTACCTTCTTGAATGGTGTCGTAGAAGAGGAAGTGTATGTAGAACAACCACTCGGTTTTGAGACACATGACCAGGATTCTCATGTATGCAGATTGAAGAAATCCCTGTACGGTTTGAAATAGGCACCCAGGACTTGGTACAACAGAATTGATAGATTTCTATCTAGTTTGGGCTTTACCAAGAGTAAAGCAAATTCCAACCTTTAATACAAGGTTGAATATGTCAACCCAGTGATGCTCCTACTATATGTAGATGATCTATTTATAACAGGTATGGATGGGTTGATTGTTGATATGAAAATAAATCTTGCTACCGAGTTCAAAATGAAGGACTTGGGTATGATGCATTATTTTCTAGGCATGGAGGTGTGGCAGAGTGCAGATGGAATATTGCTTGGACAAGGGAAGTATGGCGTAGAGATCCTGAAGAGGTTTGGGATGATGGATTGCAAAGCCATGGCCATACCTATGGCATCAAACCTAAAGCTATTGAGTGATTCTTCATCAAAGTCAGTTGATGCTACAATGTATCATCAGATGATTAGGTCCTTGATGTACATAATGAACACGAGACTAGACATCTGCTTTGTTATGAACACCTTGAACCAGTTCTTGACAGATTTGAGAAATGTTCACTTGATTGCTGCAAAGCATATTCTGACGTACCTGAGGGCATAGTTGATTATGGGCTCAAGTACGAGGTGAATCAAAAGATTAAAGTGGAGGGTTATGTTGATTCAGATTTAGCAGGCAATTTCATTGATAGGAAGAGCACTTTAGGGTGTTGCTTTAGTATGGTATCAGGTGTGATCTCTTGGTTTAGCGGGAAGCAATCCTGTGTGGCACTGAGTACAGTTGAAGCAGAGTATGTCATAGCTTGTTTAGATAGTTGTGAGGTAGTATGGCTGAGGAAGCTACTGTATGATATATTTGATCTCTAGTTGGATGCTACTTGTATACATTGTGGAAACCAGAGTTGCGTGAATTTTTCAGAGAATCCAGTGTTCCATGACAAGTCAAATCATATCGAGATCAAGTATCATTATATCATGGATATGGTGCATAGGGGAGCATTGAAGCTCTAGTATGTTGCGACAGATGATCAGATAGTTGATGTATTGATGAAGCCATTGGCTAGGGTGAAGTTTGAGTACTTCAGGGAGAAGCTTGGTGTTATCCAGATCAAGGTTCCCCCCAAAGGGAGGTGATGAGTCTCTGAGCCATTCTGACATGGGAGAGGATTAAGTTCCTTCCATGGTCAGATGTAAGGGCTGAGCCATTCTATCATGGTGAGAGGATTTGGTTCCTTACATGTCAGATATGAGTGTTGATCCATTTTGATGCGACTATAGGATTGGTTCCTAAGTGATCATATATGAGTGCCGTTACCATTTTGGGAATGGCGGTGCTTGGTCAATTACCAGGAAAACTTAATTTAGGACTGAGAAGCCATTCTGATGTGAGAGAGGGATCTGTTCCCACTTGATCAAATGTAAGGGTTGAACCATTATGTCATGGCTAAAGGATTAATTTCCTCCCATGTCAGATGTGAGTGTTGGCCATTCTGACAAGTAGGTCAGATGTAAGGGCAACTGTCATTCCAGGAATGGAGGCACCTGGTCAGTTACCAGGTAGCTGAGTCTAGGACTAGGGGCCCTTCTGATGCGATGATAGGATTAGTTCCTTCATGATTAGATTTGAGTGCACGCCCTTTCGATGCGATGTGTTTACACATGGTCGAATGTAAGTGCAAATCCTTTCTAACATGATGAGGTCGGATATAAGTGTTGAGCCATTCTAGCGCGATGTGTTTACACATGGTCAGATGTGAGTGCTGTGCCTTTCTGACAAAATGGAGTCAGATGTAAGTGCAGAGCCTTTCTGATGCGATGTGCTTGCACATGATTGGATATAAGTCTCGAGCCATTTTGGCGCGATGTGTTTACACATGGTCATATGTGAGTGCTGGGCCTTTCTGACAAGATGAGGTCAGATGTGAGTGTTGGGCATGCCTTTCTAACAAGATGAGGTCAGATGTAAGAGCTGGGTGAGCCATTCTGACTTAAGTGTCATATATAAGCGTTGATGAATACCTACATGAAGGGTAGGCCTACAGGATTGACTCTATAGAACTTCTTGTGATGAGAAGGATCGAGATAGAACCATTATGAGATAGCATGTGATGATGATCCAGATCAAATGATCTAGATGTGATGATCCAGACTTGATGATGATACAGATCAAGTGATGATCCAGTTGTGATGATGATCCAGATCAAGTGATGATCCATATGTGATGATGATCTAGAATTGGTGACGATCTAGATCGAGTGATGATTGAGATGTGATGATGATCCAGTAGTGATGAGCCAACAGTCATGATGATGCAAATCCCATGATGAAGAATACTTGAAGAAGAAGATGACATGAAGACAAAGAAGACTTGAAGATGAAGAAGATGAAGAAGACGAATAAGACTTGAAGATGAAGATTATGAGATGATCCAAGTTGATGCAAAGAAGAAGACCAGTGCTAAAAAATGTGTCGAAAGAATACCTTCCTAGTTAAGAGGGAGTGTTGATGTATTTGTAACTTCGTAATGTATTCATCTATGTATCTTATGTCTTGTAACCCAATGTTTATTCTGGGATGTGTCTATAATGTAATTGAGTCATGATGTCATGCCCCGATTTTTCGATCGGGAGGATCTATAATGTAAACAAGTCATGCAAGTCATTGTGGGTAACCATCCTATTGTCTAAGAGTTAAAGTCCCTGTGATTTTGGGGCACTAGGTTGATTAGACTCACTTAGTGAAGTCATCCCTAGTAGATTTTTAGTCATGCCGGGAAGTAATATAAATAGAGAGGTGATCTCTCTATTTAACACATATCTCATACACACTCAAGTGTAGCGCATAGCTGAGTGGGGAGAAGACACTGGGTCTAGATAAGAAGAAGGTTACTCCCATCGAGAGATCACTTACTATTTTGGGCTTTTCTATTTTTTTCCTGATTCTATCTCTGAGGAAGTTGCGAGGTTTTCTCCATTTATGGTTTCCCCGGGGAAAAACACTGTGTTCATTGTCTCTTGTGTTTGATTGTTGTGCTTGTTATTCTCTCAGTTAAAGATCCTAATAATGCTAGCTTAATGTTGAAAAAATAACAATGGATCTGCCAAAACTATGGTTTAGGGAAATTAGACCCATCTTAGGAGAAGATAAAAATCTATCCAAGCATGGAATTATTGGTAAAATATTCATAACTGGCCTTAGGGAAATTATTGCCACAACTCATAGGATGATGATAAAAATATTCCAAGAGTTTGGATCTCTAGAGTGTTGTATGGTGCATCCAACCATATCATTATCCTGACCAAAAAAGTATTTCAGGAAGAATATATCAATCTACCAAAAATACCTCTCATCCATATTTTCACTGCTCCTAAAAGATGGCCGCCAAGGAGAGAGAAATATTCTACAAAAGATGAAAGCGGTCTTGATGGATTCATCTTGTTGGACTCTACCCATTGGGTATCTCACTTTCTAAGTTTGAAGGAAAAATGAAATCACCTTGGTGACCTACGGTTTGAAGAGAATTGGTTAAGTGTTAGACATAGAGTTTGAGAGACCAATTGGAAATGCCTGCAAGGGGGTGTTCCTTTGATGATAAAATTCATCAGATGCTATGGTCTTGTTCATTGTGGAAATGGATATTTATCCATTCTATTGGTTTTTATTATGGTGATCAAATAAGGAAAATATCAACCTTCCAAAATACAAGAAAAATCTTATTTTGCGTACTAAAGACAAAGGGAAAATGGCCAAGTGTTGTAAAGGGGATAAGTGACGACCGTATTAAGGTTGATGCCTACACTAAGGATGATGTCGGCATGGCATGGAATGCCATATATGATGATGTGGCATGAAGGTGAAATCATTGTTGCATTATGACATCATTCTAGAGAAATATAGAAAATTAGTGAAAATCAGGAAATTGGCCAATTATGGGAAAATTGGTCCAAGTAGCCTTAAGACGATGCCCATCACAAATTGTGTGTTGAAGAAAATGTCTACAACACCTTAAGATATTGTAAGCTGTTGTTTTCTCTACTCAACCATGGTATCATTTTTTCCAAAGAGACCCTGCAGAAGAATTTATGGACTTGCCACAACTGTGGTTTAGGTAAATTAGATCAAGCCTAGGAGAAGATAAAAAAATGTCCAAGTATGGAATTATTGGTAAAATATTCCTAACCAGACTTAGGGAGATTACCTCCACAACTCATTGGATGATGATAAAAATATTCTGAGAGTGTGGATCTCTAGAGTGTTGTATGGTGTATCCAACCATATCATTAGCTTGACCAAAAATTGTTTGAGGAAGAAGATATCAATCTAGAAAAAGTTCCTTTTAGCCATATTTGCACTGCTCTAGAAAAATTCCCATCGAGGAGAGAGAAAGAAGCTCTAGAAGATGAAAATGGTCTTGATGGATTTTCCTTGTTGGCATCTTCCCATCGGGTATCTAACCCCTACATTTGTCTTTTTTCCCTTAGCAAAAGGGATCTCTGTAGCACATGAAAGCCTTTAGCACAACACAGGGCAACCTGAATGCATCACAAAAATCATTTACAAATAAATCCCTAACCAACACCACAATAGAACTACTGAATCAACATATGAATGATAAGAATGTAATGGTTTTGATTAGTACAAAATATAAAAGCTCGGAGCATACTCACCAGCAATCTATCAGCAACATATTCAATGTATTGACTTATAAGTTTGGAATTCATCCCCACAAGATCACATGGGAGAGCATCACATACATATTCTATTTCAATATCTATAAACCAAATATGAACCCAGTTTACAAAGGATACCTTCAAGGCTATAATTTGTACTCTAGATGATAAGTCAGATAGGTTTCATGATATTTATAGTGATTGCTCGGGGATTTTGATAACTTCATCTTCTGACAGCTATATGAGTTGTTATATTTTTAACATTAAGCTAGAATAACATTATGATATTTAACTGAGAGAACAACAAGCACAACAATCAAACACAAGAGACAATGAACATAGTGTTTTTCCTCGGAGAAACCATCAATGGAGAAAACCCTGCAAATTCTTGTTAACCCAAAAAATATCTCACTCAACTCTACATGGCCTACACCACCCAAGGACACCCTTACATGACCCTCATATCACTCCATTATTCCCCCACACCCTCAAAAAGGCTTTAAAATGAAGAAAATAGCTTAAAACCCCCAAAAAGGAGCCTAAATAACTCTCCTAGGGGATAAAGCCCCCAAAAAGGGGCTAAAACCCTAAAAGGAGATAAATTTAGGGTATAAGGGGCTAAATCCCAGACCAAGGGCTTAAAACCCTAAAATTCCCCGAAAATCGATAAAAGGAGGGTGGGGGTCACTCTCAAACAACTCTTCTCTTGCATACTGTTATGCTGTCCGTGGATGCCTTTAGAACTCTTTACCTCTCAAGCCACCCACATCCCCCCCTCTCCCACTCATCTTCTCCATTGATCCATAGCTCCTCTTCCATTGCTGAGTGAGATAGAGAGGTGCTTCCTTCTAGCCAGGGCATGGTGGCCCATTTCACCAAAGGAGAGGTATAATCTTGTTTTGTTTATGCATTTTTCTTTGATAGATTAGATCTTTTCTGACCATTATTTGTTTGTAGGTTTGATCTCTAACATTTTTTGTAGGTTTACTGTAGATTAACAGTTGTTTGCAGGTAGTGAAGGCGAAGCCCTAACCTTGTTTGTAGAGGGGCTCACAACCATTCTTTCTTGTTCTTTGCTTTCTATCTGTTCCATTTTCTTCACTGCATTTTCCACACACAGAAACCTACCCTTCTATCATATAGATAGAAGGGATCCATTCCTACCACTTTAGCAAGGATAAATATCTGCTACAGAACTAGTGACTATACCAGGTCGATCCCATAGGATCCCTAGTTTAGTTTTTTCATTTTTCAAGTATTTTCAGTTTATGCACTAGTTTTTAAAATTTCTTGTCAGATATAGGTTAAGTCTAGTTTGTTTCCATCTTTTATTATTGTCAAAGCATCTGAAAGGAAAATCTGAGTCTGTTTGGATACAATACATATTACTGTCGGCCGGATCTGACTCAGGATCAGAAAATCCCCAATTCTGGAGCAGGTGTCACTTTTCGGGCCTGAACAGGGGATGAGGTCACTATTTTTGTCCTAACAGGAATGACCAAGTCACCCTTAAACCCCCAAAAGGTGTAAATTCACTTAGAAACATAGACCTCTTCTGTCTGTGAAATTCGTGCAACCCCCTCGCCTGTTTCACGAAAATTTTTGTGACCCCCTCGCCAAATTTGACCCGAAATGTGTTGTCTATCAATAAGAGGTTTAATTTCAGTTTAATATGGACTGTTAGTGTTGCTCAGTCGCCTTTGTCTAGCACAGTAGTTCAATTTTAGTTTCTGTTGCCATTTACTGCAATTTCCTGTACAAACAAAGTGTAAATTCAAAACAAATTTTAATGGCTTAATGAATGTAGCTTAACTAAAATTGACAATAAAATTAAAAGTATTGGTTACCCTTCCTCCTCTACCCAGTCATCACTCTCCAGGGTATTCTGGGATACGACGAATGGCACAGCTCATATAGTCCTAGGCCCTTCACTGAATATTGTTCTAAACCATTAAAAATGAATGACATAGAAGGTAGAGGGGGTAGAGAAGGAGGGCTTCTCACAGGGCTAAGCGTCCTCCCTGTTGACCGACCTTGCATCTAGGAGGTGACCCATGGATATACCAATGGGATTAGTCCCATTGTGTTGAGATCCCAACACCTTCTCTTGGTCAAAGAGGAATATAGGTGTAAGGTAGTCATCTAGTTAGGCCATCAACATTCAGTGTTAAAAATGTATTTGTTTAAGAATTTGTGATTATTTACTGCTTGTATAGACAATGACATGAACTCTACCATAATATGATGAATTCATAAACCATTTGCAGCCACCTGATAACATAAATATAGAAAAACAAATACACCATGCCACGTAATCAACCCCACTCAGTTCATGACGCTGAGAGAGCCTTAAAATTTATCAATTTACATTAAGTTCAAAAAATCTGCAATCTTTGAGGACATAAGTCCCTGACTACTTCAACCATGGGAAGTAATTGGGCTCAGCCCATAAACTCATTGTGAGGAGTACCACAGGAACCCCAAAGTAGTTGGCCACTGAGAGGAATTGCCAAGCAAAACGGGCAACGACCCCCACCGATTGAGTAGAAACGCCCATGAGGAAAAAGCCAAGCACTGTCTTTTGGTAGTCTTGGTGGCTGAGTGACCACCTACAGCAAATAGGAATCCATTGAAGGCGGGGTCCAAACATAATTCCCACAAGTTTGATAAACATCTAACACAATTTATCCCCCACGCTCTTCCTCATGGCTAAGAGGCGAACCGCCACCATTCGGAACATTGAACCGAAACCGTCAAAACTGGTCTCAATGAACTTGCATACCATCAAAAGGCCACACAGCCTCTAATTCACATTTAGACCCATATCAATCTAAACCAAACCTCCATACTACACCATCAAGCCCCATGGCTAGTGCAAATCCAGATCCATTTTTTGGCATAACCATAGCAAGTGGACCCATGTCCTCACCACAACCTGTCACCAACAACCCTGCAGGTGGCCCAAGCATAGTCATGCAAACTATCATTAATCAGTTTCCACCACCTATAGTGATGAGCCAAGCTGGCCCATCTGCAACACACGGGGGTAATGGCCCTTCCACATACACTGCACCTCCTACCACACAGGGGGGCAGTGGACCGTCCACTTACAATTCACCTACTGTCATACATGGGGACAATGTCTCCTCCACTCACACGGTCCCTTCCACCACACTTGGGGGCATTGGCCCATCCACAATGCTGCCACCACAAGTACCCCTAGCAGTGCAGATGCATTATGCACCTGCAAACCCCACCACCATCGCTTCCCCATCTCACATCAACCTGGGGTCTAATATACCTTTCATGGCTCATCTTAACCTGCCTGATTTGGCTCGGTTAACGAATGGCCCCATCTACCACCAAGCTTTCTGGCCACGCATGCCAACCAAGCTGCCATCAAACATTCCCAAGTTTGAAGGAAAAGCAGGGGAATGTGCCCAGAACCACATAATGACATTCCATCTATGGTGCTCATCAAACAACATCGTAGACGATTCCATCAGACTAAAGCTATTCCAACGCACCCTTATAGGTGCCATGACCAAATGGTACATCGAGCTACCGCAAGCCAAGTACCCATATTTCAACTCCCTAGCCTTCATGTTCCTATATAGTATTTCCAACTCCCCATCAGATATGATGAGGGGTGGAGATCCTGCTATCCTATCATCAGAACACTGCCACTCATATAATGGACCACATCCATGAGTGGTAGCGGCACCATAGACTATGTAAAATCCAATTTGACGATAGGATCTTCTTGGATTGGTTCCTCAAGACCTTGCTCCCAACCATACCAAAGGACATTGCATCCGAACGTCCCCAATCTGAAGAAGAGGCCATACTAAAATCCCAACGGTTTGACCTAATCTACGCTCATTTTGGATACCATCATCCTAGATGCTCCCTGTGAAGGAACCTCCTACTGTGCTGCACCGAGGGCATCCCATGCTACAGATGGTATCATAGGATCGGTTTCCCAACAACCACAACACCTTCCAACACCACCTGATTTCCACCACAACCAAGCAATATTGCTAATGTTTCTTATCAAAACCAAGCTCCGGACTATGCTAGAATGATGTCCCAGTCTGGAGCAACAACCTCCTACACACAATATGTGCCACCACAACAGGATCAGGCCATGGCTTGGCTAACAGAACAATATGCAGGGAAAATGCCCACATTTGTTGCACTGCCGTGTGACCGCCTCCTACCTAGATCTAACTATGCACCACCAGTGCAAGCAGTTCAAGCCCTCGCCCCTGCTCCATCTGCTCTGTTGAGACAAGTTTTCACACAACAAAACCATCCCAACCAGCCTTCCTCCAACAACCAACAAGAGCAAGCTAGAAATAATCGACCCCGAAACCAAGGCAATAATCAACCATAGGGAGGTGGTCAACAACCCAACCCTCCAAACAATGCCCCGGCAAACCGGCTAGCCCAAAACCCCCCAAAACTAAATGCACCAAGATGCAATTCCTCATTGCACACAAACCAACCATGTACACTCTGTGAGGTCTATGGGAACTACACATTCGAGTGTCCCCTCATGGGCCACACTAAGCAGGCCATTCAGAATGAGGTCCAACAGGCTTCCAACGCTACAAACCAAGCCCAACCCAACCCGACACCCCAAGGGCCTCCTCCTATGGTGCTTCAAAACCCACTGCCAGTCCAAGAATTGGTGGCAACCATACACCCTCCCCAAGCCAATCCCAACACTTCAGGGGCACCTCCCATAGCCAAAATAGGTGTCCACCACCTGCTAGCCATGAAAACTAAACAATTCAACCTACAAAATAGATGGAATCGGTATGAAACCACCACCGAAGCCGCTGACACATCAGCAACATCCACGTCCAAATCAATGAATGTACCTCTTCAGTTACCCCCATTCCCGTGCCCCCCCATACGCAGAGTTTCCAATAATGCCACAACTAGAGTTGCTATCAGGTACAACACCGTGGGTGATTTGGCCCAAACACCAACTTCCATGTCCTCTCTTGAGGTACTTAAAACATGCCCAACACAACAGAAATCCTTACTAGCCTCCCTTGGGGCAGTAGATCCCTCCGACTCCAAGTTGATCACATTCGACATGGAGAATGGAGAACTGTGCATGCCATCGACCATCGCCTTTCAAATCCTTGTATCCATCCAGAATCTGGTTGTGCACAGGTGCATAGTGGATGAGGGGGCATCCACGTGTGTTATGTCTACCCTAGTCTGGTAGAAACTGGGATCCCCAATTCTGCAACCATCCTCCACAACTCTCCAGGCTTATGAAGGCCATCCTACCAAATCCTAAGGAATCCTCCCCTATGTCCCCATTACATTAAGTTGGGAAGACAGTTTTGATTGACATAGAGGTTGTCAATGCTCAACTAGATTATACCCTTCTCCTTGGGAGAAGTTATATGTATGCTATGAGAGCGGTCACATCAACTGTGTTTCCTCTCATGATGTTCCCCCATGAAGGGAATATCATGACGATTGATCAACTCACTTATCATGATCTGCAAGGGTTAACGACACCCACAAATGATATCCCTACCATCACCACCATTGAGCCACAAGGGAAGACCACACATGCCAATTTCTTCCCTGTAATCAACACCATGGTTGAAAACACACCAGCCTCCCCATTGTTGAATGTGGGCCCTGGGTTGTTTTCCGATACAACCATGACGGCTCCTTTCCCCCTAGTGTCACCACCACCAACACAAAATGAAATTGTGGACTTGTGAAAGGCCTCATCCAGCACCGTTGCATCCAAAAAATAACCACAGCCGCAGCCCCAACCACAACCACAACATCATCCGCAGCCGCAACACCAACAGCAGCCGCAACAGCATCCATAGTCGCAGCACTATGCATAGCTTCAACCACAACCTCACCCCCACATGCAACCATTGGGAAGTTATCTATGCTCATCTCCAATCCATACGATCCCCTTTCTCTTTCCCTCGTCTGATGTCATGAGCAAGTTGGTGATGGCCACCTTAAGCCTACACAATTTTACATTGCGAATTTCGATGTGGTATCTTGATCCACCAGCTCAACCACTAATGCCCCAGGTTGTTTTAACCCTGGTGCAACCCATTGCAGCTGACTCTCACCCTCCAACCGGCCCGTAAAATCCAACCACCACACCCACACCCACACCGCCCCACCCAAAAAGGGCCAGGGGCAAGAATACCAAAGATACTACAGAACCTCACTAGATCCCGCCTTGCGTTGTCTATGAACAACAAGGCCATCCAACTGAGAAATTCCCTGAGATCCCAATGATCCGTGCGCATTTGGATGCCATGGATACAAACAAAAACCTCCCTGTGGTTGAACTTCCAAGCACACCAGTTGTTAACACCCAAAAAGGGTTCACTACCTCATCTACCCCACTACATGGCTCATTTGTCCATTTTCCTACCATATTTCCATCAAAAACCCATAAAACCATTTGAAAAGCCTCCAAAAGGCTTAAAATGCCTCCAAAAGGCCATAAAACCCTCTTTTTCTCCAAAAATATCCAAAATTCCTCCAAAAAAGAAAAAATCTCCAAAAAGGAAGAAAAAATATAAAATAATGAGGAAAAAGAGGAAAAAACCCTAAACAGCTGAAACCCTAACCCTAAACCGGCACTCCACCACTATAAATAAGTGATGGAGACCCCTTATTCCAAATCCACAATCACAAGTATCCTGCCTCTGCCAAAATTGCTCATGAAACCCTAGCTCACCATTGAGCTACTTTCACCATTAAGAGCCCCTTTTGGCCCATTTCCACCATTGGAGAAAGAGAAGAAGCAGCTTGAAGCTCGGAGCCACCAACTCGGATCACCGCAAAGGGCTTCACCAACCTTCACATTGGAGGTCAGATCAATACAAAATCTTTATTTACTTTTTATTGTTTTGCTTCATGAACATGTTTAGATTTAGTTTTTTATTTCAGTTATAGCTTTTAATTCACATATCATTGAACTGCTACTAAGGAATCCATTGTCCTTAGTAGGTGCTCATTAGCACAAGCTAGGGGTAAAACCCTAGTAACAGTTTTGGCGACTCTGCTGGTTTTTTAATTTAGTTTATTTCCCGTTTTGTCCTTTCGGATGTCGTTTTCGGCCGCCGTAAACCGTCGTTTTTTGTTTCTCAGTCGCATTATGACCGCGTCTTTCCAGCCCTTAGCTGCGACCCGGCCGCGCCTTTCCAGCTTTAACCCGCGACCTGAGCGCGCCTATTTCTTCCAAACCCACGGTCCTCCCGCGTCTGTTCTCCAGAAACCCGCGACCTGAGCGTGCATGTTTCTTCCAAACCCGCGGTCCGCCCGCGTCTTTTCTCTAGAAACCCGTGACCTGAGCACGCTTGTTTCTTCCAAACCCACGGTCTACCCACGTCTTTTCTCCAGAAACCCGCGACCTGAGCGCACCTGTTTCTTCCAAAGCCACGGTCCGCCCGCGTCTTTTCTCCAGAAACCCGCGATCTGTTCACGCATGTTTATTTCAAACCCGCGGTCCGACCGTCGATCCGATCTGACTTTTGTACTTGTTCCTACTTTTGAACCCAGCCCCTTTGCTGCCATATTTTCTGCACCTGCACAGCCATCTGTTCTACCTGCACTTTTGTCCCCCTTTACAGAATTTTTTAAAAATTTCAGCATTGTTTATTTCAGATAATTTTGCATGGTAAAATTTTTTTCATTCAGTATTATTATTATTTAGGAAGTTGCCCTGGCACTTCTCTTCTGGGTTCATAACCTCACAAGCACACAATCTGTCACCTAATTAAAGTGAGACTTAAAAAATACTTAACTCAACCAACATTCTAACCCCACTTGTGGAACACAAAAGAATTTTTGTAGTTAGGTAGGATCGAGGGGATAGGCTTCCAAAAACACCCCTTGGTTACTTACACTTGAGACATAGTTGTTGTCCATTAGGGAACCAAAATCCCTTAGTATTTTTTAACACGGTCACAACCGGTTTATCAGAGGGCCTTCCCCTTAGCAGGGTTGAAGTCGTGAGATTGGTTCCGGAGGTCTGAGTGGAATACCGAACTCCATTCAGTAACTGAAGGGCTACCTTTCACAGTTCTCGGGATATCCCTGTATAGGGGTATTGCGGTTAAAGGACCAAGCAGCAGATTTACCTTTCTGGACGTGTCATGAACAGGGTATCTTAGTTGCCATTCTTCTAGGATTTGACTACCCGGTGTCCCTCCCAGTAGGGGGATACCTTAGCCACTTGGCTTCCCTATTCATATTGTCTGACTTTTATTTCATCACCTTGCAGAGGATATGTCTAGTTAAGTCATAATACTTTTAGTTAGGTGTTTGCATGCTCCCTTACCTCCTTTTGGTCTAGTGAGTCCACCGGTTTTTATTTTTGTAGGCAACCTGCTGTTTTTTGGTATTCTGACCATTTCTGTTGACACTCCGCCTATTGTAGCATGCAGTTACAGTGGGTGTTTTGAGTTGGTTGTTGGCCTGAGCGCCCTATTTTTGAGCTCTCCTTCTGCACACTTGGTTGCATTAGAGTTTTTTGAGCTGATTTGTAGTTACCTCAACCCGCAGAGATTTGACTCCATTTGTCACCATTGAGTCTCCGAGACATTCTCGGCGCCTCAGAGGCAAGCCCCCATAGCACGGTTCACTTGACACCACCCGTCATCGACACAGATCATCATCACTTGATACCACTCATCATAGATCTCGAGCTTTGTCACTTGACTCCACTCGTCAGTGGCATAGAACTCCGTCACCAGATACTGACGCCCCTTATTTTACCTCCGATTCTGAGCCAGACTCCGAGAACCTTCTTTACACCGCCCCCACTAGCCCCATGGCTGGCGTGACTCCCACTCCCATCTTGGTAGGGACTGTTGGTGGCACATCCACCATGACACCAGTTACCACACCTACTTTGGGTATGCCCTCCACAGGGACCCCCTCTACTGTTCCCCTCATAGCACCGATTCCTGCAGCGGGAATACCTATCCCCACTCCATTAGTGACCCATACTACCCATGGTGGTGTAGGACCGTCCTATACCACCTTAGTTCCCCCACTTGGGGGCAACCTCCCTCACATGACCCCTCCACTTGGGGGCATCATCCCCAACTTGGTCCAACCCACTACCGTGTCACATCCTTCGTCCAGTTTGCCATTCATGGCTATCCTCAACCTGCCTGACCTAGCTAGATTAACCAATGACCCCATCCGACATGACCCTGCGTGGCCTCACATGCCCACCAAACTCCCCTCTGACATCCCTAAGTTCGAGGGAAAGGAAGGTGAGGACCCACAGAACCATATCATGTCCTTCCATCTATGGTGTTCCTCCAACTCCATATTAGACGACTCTATTCGCCTCCATTTATTACAGCGCACTTTCACTGGCTCTGCTGCCAAGTGGTATATTGAACAACCCCATGGAAACCATGCCACCTTTACTTCCCTTGCCTCGACCTTCCTGCAGTTCTTCCAGTTACCTATCTGCTATGACGCAGGCGTTGAGATCCTACTATCATGCAGACAAAACACGGCTACCCACATCACGGACCACATTCATGAATGGCGTCGACGCCGTAGCCTATGCAAAATCAAGTTAGATGACCGGATCTTCCTAGATTGGTTCCTCAAATCCCTCCTTCCTATCATTGCTAAAGATGTGGCATCCGAAAGACCCCAGTCTGAAGAAGAGGCTATCCTTAAAGCCCAACAGTTCGATCTCATTTACGCCCAGTCGGGTTATCTTTATACCATAATACATGACACCCCTCACGACGATTCCTCCTAGCGCGATGCGCCGGGGGAATACCACGCTGTCAACGGCATCATTGGCCATGTCTCTTCGCAGCCTCAACCATTTTCCATAGCCCATCCTACCCCTGGCCCTGACCCTTCGCGGGCTACCTCACAGTCTGTAGCAAACAACCCGTATGCTCCCATGACACATCACCACCATACCCATGGACCTTCATGTCCACCACAGTGTTTCAGTCATGCGACTCCTGCTCACGCCCCCCCTGTTGCACCTCAGTCCTACTATCACCAACAGGCTGCACCAACCCCTACGGCACACCCAAACAAGGCATTGAGAACAAACCATGCTTGCACCCTTTATGGTTTGTATGGACATTACTCTCACCATTGCCAAGACTTGCCTGGATTTCGAATAGCTATAGCTAACCTCTGGCAACATTCCCTTGAGTTTGAAATCACCTTGATCAAAGAAGTTCACCCCCCACCTCCTTCTTCAGACACCATGTCCATTTACACGATGTCCAGTTCTACCAACCCTCTTGTCTCCACCACCACGAACGGTCCATCAGACCTATCTCTTTCGTTGTTTCCGCAACTGCAGCTCCAACCTCAGTCGCAACCTCAACCTCAGTTACTAGGAAAACAGTGGGGTTCATTCCCGATCAACATGATCCTTTTCCTTTTTCTTTTCCTTTTCTTTTTCCTACCATCTGGGATCATGAGTAAGTCTGTCTTGGAAACCCGCAATCTACAGGATTTCACATTGGGAGATCACATGTGGTACCTTAAACCACGTGCCCTACCTCTAAGGCCCCAGGATGTGTTGACTCATGTCCATCCAATTGAGATGATGTTGCACCTACCTCCAGGTCCATCAAAGACTCCTCCTGTCTCCAGGCCTTCCCCTCTTCCTCCAACAGAGACTAGGGGCAAGGCCACAAAAACCATAACCAATACCATTTACATGATCTCTAGCACCATTTTCCCTTCTATCTCATTAGTTGTGGAAGATCCACCTAATCTATCATGACACCACTTACATGATGACGGAGAGATCTGTAAGAACACCTTCAGTTTTACCCCATTCCCTTTAAACCATAGTGTCGAATCAGTTCTTCCCATAAATGACCAGATTCCATCACCCCGCCTTGCCAATGACCTTCGTCTCAACAAGGGGGCATACCTCTTCACTGACTCAGATGGTCGACTCTTGAAGAAGCCATGCAACAGGCTCCACCTCAAGATATCCTATGCCTAATACCACCACTATGAGTCCCTTATAGCGTAGTTTTCTCCCTTTTTATTTTGCAACTTTTTTACCGCAAATTAGAACCCCCCCCATTTAGCGGTAGCACCATTAGCTGCTAATCCAAAGTCACCCGAAACCTATTTGAGACACCTCTCACACCTCTGGGCCCAAATTTCCATCTCCTTATAAGACCATCATCTCATGTTTAACAAACAAATTTCAGGACCTCTCCTCAAAGGTTACCTCAATTTACAAGCCACGACATGGTGATGCAAGTGTCTACGGACCTGCACTGGTATCACTATTTCCTACCGCTACTCATTCAGGTTTTCGTGCCACCTCCCATTAACGAATTCCATTTTTACTTTTGTTTCGTATTTCAACACATAATTGTCTTCTCCATTCACTACACCTTACGCGGACCTCTCGACCATTGTCCACAAAACAATTTATTTTTCTTGCATGTATTTGGCATAGAACTACCCCCAAACTTGCACTCACATCATATGTAGTCAGTTTCGTCCACTGCAACTCACACACATGCTCTCCTAACCTCTGTTTGAGAGCCATCTCGATTTGCATGCCTCTGGCACCGACCCACGAGCCTCTGTCGCAATATATCCCATGCATGTATTGGTATGTTTGAGAGCCTTCTGCTTCATCCATACTGTACAAATGACCTTTGGACCACTATACACCATCGTGACATGGGGCACTGCCTATGCCACCACAATCGGTTGACCATATTGGAGTTTCATTTAAGCTCTTTTCCAACTCCTAAAAACAATGAAAGGATCACCGAGCACAGCCTCTTCCTTTCCCAGTCGTTAAAGTATAGGAAAGGGCATCTACATCATCTCATTTATCTCCTTTTGTGGACCATGTAGACCATCAATTGAAAAGGACCTACTTGGCACACTCAATCCAAGACCATTCCTCCCTGCATACTTTCATGCTTTCTCGGGCAGATGGGCCGCACTTTACAAAAAGGATCACTATGGGTTGTCATTAAGCTCTTTTCCAGCCTTCTCATCAAGAAAATATTGCCTATTAAACTTGGTTTCGTTCATGTTCGTAAAAGTATCTGAATGACCGTCCAGTTAGCATAGGTTTAACCTTTTCCGTCCTGATTGGACAACCAACGGTAAAGAAGTCTCTTATCCCCCAAAGGATGGGTGCTCTCCTATGTATACGTTTATCCTTATTCAGGCACAGGAGACTACCAACGAAAAATATCCCCCACTGGAGTCTTCTTCATGCTTTAAGACTCTCTAAAATTGAAAGCCCCATTGAGCATTTACTTTCTCGGGCTCACCAAAAATCCATGAGATCGTACCCTAATGGTGTCCCTAGACACCACCCCACAGAAAATAGTTTGGCAGCATTCCCACATTGGGTTGCCTTTGTTCAAAGTACTCTGCAATGTGTCTTCCTTGGATCCCATCAATATCAAAACTGTCCACCTCCTCCATGTATTTCCCATCTGCAGTGACATTCCTGATATTATAGCTATGATCCCATTCCCATGAGTCAATTTCATTTGCTTCCTGGTCCGCCCTGCTGTCATACTCTAAACAAAGGAAGTTTGAGTCTACCACACTTCCCTTGCTGCTATTCAATTATTTCCCTACCCCTCCCCCCCCATTCAGTGGGTCAGTTCGCAGATTGTATCACACCTTTCAGTTATCTCCCTCGTGCTTCTGGTCAAGGAAACATCATTGGCTTGACTAGAGGTAGGTCTCCCTCTGTCAATGACAAACACACATATTCCAGAGGATAGATCTAGAGGTCCTTGTATCTTGGTTTCATTAACCTCATTGATGAGTTCCTTGGACCACGTGAGAGGAGTCCTTAGTGCCTCTCGGGATGGTTGTTTCTCATGTGCTCGAATCCAACTACATCATCACACCATTGAGATTCGTACAGGGTTTGGTCCGCACAATACTTGGTCGAAGACCCTAGATGTCACCTGAATCTAGCACATTGATGAGTCTACTTGAGGGACCTAAACAGGTTCATGTCCCCTGTGATTTTTGGGTTGCATTGGAGACAGTGTTCAGAAGCCCCAACAACACTTCTATATAGATTCATGATTGATGCAGCATAGTTGTACCACAGAGACTCTGACTCTCCATCAGCCATGAAGATATAGCATTCCATGAGAAGGCCATGGCTCCAATGTACCAGTTCTTCAAATCAGATTTGTATTCAGCCTCACATTGAGGCAACCATTATTGTACCATTAGTTGTATATGATCAGCTCTTGTATTATAGAGCATAGATCGAATTATTCTATTGACATTGTTACAAGCATGTGGATTCCTACCTCATCCATATACATGTAACACATTATTTGTATCTCACCCATTGATGGGAACCATATTAATACAAAAACCAAAAGCCACCATGCCCCAGCCCCGGAAGCACCATCTCTCCGTAGCAAATCCTATGATGTATGTCGGCCATATGATGAGCTCCTGCGCTCACACATCAGGGGGCAATTTGTTAACCCAAAAAATCCCTCACTCAGCTCTACATGGCCTACACCACCCAAGGACACCCTTACACGACCCTCATATCATTCCATTAGACCCCCACACCCTCAAAAAGGCTTAAAAATGAAGAAAAGCGCTTAAAAATAACAAAAAGGAGCCTAAATAACTCTCATAGGGGATAAAGCCCCCAAAAAGGGGCTAAAACCCTAAAAGGAGCTAAATTTAGGGAGGAAGGGGCTAAATCCCTGACCAAGTGCTTAAAACCCTAAAAGTCCCCAAAAAGCTATAAAAGGAGGGTGGGGGCTCACTCTCAAACAACTACTCTCTTGCATACTGTTATGCTACTCGTGGATGCCTTGAGACGTCTTTACCTCTCAAGCCACCCGCATCCCCCTCTCTCCCACTCATCTTCCCCATTGAGCCATAGCTCCTCTTCCATTGCTGAGTGAGATAGAGAGGTGCTTCCTTCTAGCCAGGGCATGGTGGCCCATTTCACCAAAGGAGAGGTATAATCTTCTTTTGTTTATGCATTTTTATTTGATAGCTTAGTGGTTTTCTGACCATTATTTGTTTGCAGGTTTACTGTATCTTAACAGTTGTTTGCAGGTAGCCAAGGCAAAGCCCTAACATTGTTTGCAGAGGGGCTCACGGCCATTCTTTCTTGTTCTTTTCTTTCTGTCTGTTCCATTTTCTTCACTGCATTTTCCACACGCAGGAACCTACCCTTCTGTCCTATAGACACAATGGAGCCATTCATGCCCCTCTAGCAAGGAGAAATCCCTGCTACACTTCCTCAGAGATAGAATCAGCACCAAAAGTAAAACCCCAAAACAGTAAGATGATCTTCCGATAGCAATAGCCTCTTTCTTCCTTGCCCCAATGTCTTTCTCTTCCTCAACTATGTGCTACAACTGAGTGTGGATGAATGTATGATAAATAGAGAGGCTAGGTCTCTATTTATTCTAATACTCGACATGACTAAAACCCTACTAGGGCCGATCTCTCTAGGAGAGTCTAATAACCTTAGTGCCCTGGGACTGCGGGGACTTTAACCCTTAGACAATAGGAGGGTTACCCACAATGACTTGACATGACTTTTTTACATTATAGATCCTCCTGATAGGAACATCGAGGCATGACATGACATAAGTAAATCCCATAATAAACATCAGGTTACAATACATAAGAAATATAAGTGAATACATTCTGAAGTTACAATTACATCAACACTCCCTCTTAACTAGGAAGACATTCTCTCGACACAATTTTCATCACTGGTATTCTTCTCTAGATCATCTCGTCATCTGCATCTTCAAGTCATCTTCATCTTCAGATTTGGATCATCACTGGACATCATCATTAGATCTGGATCATCATTGGATCTGGATCATCACTCGACATCATCACTAGATATGGATCATCACTCGATCTAGATCATCGTTGGAATCATCACTCAGTATGGATCATCATTGGAATCATCACTAGATCTAGATCATCACTCGATCTAGATCATCACTGGACATCATCACTGGATCTAGATCATCACTAGATCTGGATCATCACTCGATCCGGATCATCACTGGACATCATCACTGGATTTGGATCATCAGTTGATCTATATCATCACCACTGGATCATCACGGGTGCTATCTCATGATTCTTCTCGTCACATGAAGTTCTACAGAGCCAGCCCTTTTTCATGCTGGTTGTAGGCCTAGCCTCCATGTAGTTCTTCTTTAGCGCTTACATCTGAAACCAAGTCAGAATGGCCCGCCCAGCACTCACATCTAATCATGTAGGAACCAATCCTATAATCACATCAGAAAGGCCCAGTACTCACATTCACTAGCATGATAGGACACAACTACTATCATCTGTGAAAATGATTATCACTTACAACCACCAGCATGATAGGACACAACTACTATCATATGTGGAAAGTCATAGCACTTACAACCACCAGCGTGATAGGACACAACTACTATCATATGTGGAAAGGCACAACACTCACATCCACCAGCATGGTAGGACACACCTACTACCATTTTTGGAAAGGCACAACACTTACAATCACCAACATGGTAGGACACACCTACTACCATTTGTGAAAAGGTGCAGCACTCACATCCACTAGCATTATAGGACACACCTACTATCATCTATGGAAAGGCTCTGCACTTACATCTGATCATGTGGGAACACATCAATCAGTCACATCAGAATGGCTCTCAGTCCAAGACTAAGGATTCCTGGTACCTCACCAGGTAGCTCCATTCCAAGAATGGTGGTAGCCCTTATATCTGACACCAAGTGTGAATGGCCATGACTCACATCTGACATGGAAGGAACCTATCCTCTAACTATGATAGAAAGGCTCAACCCTTACATCTAATCAATTGAGAACACATCCCTCTATCACATCATAATGGCCATGCACTCATATCTGATCATGTGAGAACACATCTCATAGTCATATCAGAATGGCCCTCAATCCCAGACTGAGTTTTCCTGGTACCTCACCAGGAAGCTCCATTCCAAGAATGGCAATAGCCCTTATATCTAATCATGTAGGAACCAATCCTACAATCATATCAGAATGGCTCAGCACTCATATCTGACATGGAAGGAACCAATGCTCTCACCATGTCAGAATGGGTCCTGGACTCATCACTTCCCTTAGGAGGGAACCTCGATCTAGACAATACCAAGCTTCTTCCTGAAGTACTCAAACTTCACCCTAGCCAATGGCTTCATCAATACATCAGCTATTTGTTCATCCATCGCAAGATACTGGAGCTTCACTGCTCCCCTCTGCACCATATCGCTGATATAGTGATACTTGATCTCGATATGCTTTGACTTGTCATGGAACACAAGGTTCTCCGACAACTTCACACAACTCTGGTTGTCATAATATATACAAGTAGCATCCAAGTGGAGATCAAATAAATCAGACAGTAGCTTCCGCAGCCATACTGCCTCACAACTAGCTGAACAAGATGTGACATACTCTACTTCATCTAAACTTAGTGCCACAAAGGATTGCTTCATGCTAAACTAAGAGATCACACTTGATCCCATACTGAAGCAACACCCTGAAGTGCTCTTCCTATCGATGGCACTGCCTGTCCAATCTGAATCAACATAACCCTCCAGGTTAATCTTCTAATTTGACTCATACTTGAGCCCATAATCAACTGTACCCCTTAGTTACCTCAGAATATGCTTTGCAAAAATCAAGTGAGCATTTCTCGAATCTGTTAGGAACTGGCTCAAGGTGTTCACAACAAAGAAAATATATGGTCTCATGTTCGTTAGGTACTTCAAGGACCCAATCTTCTGATGATACATCCTGGCATCAACCGAATCTAATGAAGCATCACTCAATAGCTTTAGGTTTGATGCCATAGGTGTGGCCATAGCCTTGTAGTCCATCATCCCAAACCATTTCAGGATCTCTACTACATACTTCCCTTGTCTGAGGGATATTCCATCTGCATTCTGCCACACCTCCATTCCTAGAAAATAATGCATCATACCCAAGTCCTTCATTTTGAACTTGGTAGCAAGCTTCCTCTTTGTATCAGCAATCAACCCATCCATACCTGTTACAAACAGATCATCTACATACAGTAGGAGCATCACTGGGTTGCCATCTTCAACATTGTAGTAAAGGTTGGAATCTACTTTACTCTTAGTAAAGCTTGAACTGGATAGAAAGCTGTCAATTCTTTCGTACCAAGTCCTGGGTGCCTATTTCAAACTGTACAGGGCTTTCTTCAATCTGCATACATGAGACTATCGGTTATGTGTCTTGAAACCGAGTGGTTGCTCTACATACACTTCCTCTTCCACTACACCATGCAAGAAAGCAGTCTTGACATCCATTTGGTGTATCTTCCATTTCATTACTGCAACCAAAGCAAGTACTGATCTAATGGAAGTGTATCTGGCTACAGGTGCAAAATTTTCTTCATAGTCTATTCCTTCTTTCTGGGAGAAACCATGAGCAACAAATCTTGCTTTATATTTTTCAATGCTACCATCTGTAGCATGCTTGATCTTGTAGATCCATTTGGAAGTTACAACTGACTTCCCTTCTGGTCTTGGGACAACATCCCAAACATCATTCTTCATGATCAATTGATACTCTTTGATCATAGCATCCTTCCATTCTTTCCATTCTGCCACTTCTTCATAATTGGAAGGTTCTTTATCCATGAA
The DNA here is from genome assembly GCA_001517045.1 of Pseudotsuga menziesii. Taxonomy (NCBI): domain Eukaryota; kingdom Viridiplantae; phylum Streptophyta; class Pinopsida; order Pinales; family Pinaceae; genus Pseudotsuga; species Pseudotsuga menziesii. Next base: position 322,375 of record LPNX010494959.1, on the reverse strand, counting down.
ATCACATAGTAATGCTACAAACCCGGTGCAGGACCTGGTCCTCCCTTTTTCTCTGTGATTCTTTTTTGGAGCTCCATATCTTTCCGCACCTTGGATAATTTCTTGTACCCAAGGAGGTTTCCTCTTATGAGGATTCTTCTCCTGAGGTGGATCTATAGGTATTTGTGGTTCTTCAAATTCTCGATCTTCTTCTTCCATTTCTTCATTCATGGTTGTATCATGAATTATGGGTGCTTCTGCTTCTTCAAGTTCTTCAACAGGTCTCTTTCTGGATTTGTTGTCAGCTGTGTCTTCATCAAATTTCATGTCCCTACTGATGTCATTCTTCTTGAATCCTGGGAAATAGATTCTGTAAGCCTTCGAGCTTTCAGAGTATCCCACAAATATACCCTTCTTTCCTGAAGGATCTAATTTTGTTCTCTTCTCTTTTGGAATGTGTATGTACATAGGACAGCTGAATATTCTGAGATGGCTGACTTCTGGTTTCTTGCCGATGAAGACTTCTTCAGGAGTCTTTTTCTCAAGTACTCTATGTGGAGTATGATTCTGTACATACACCATTGTTCTGGCAGCTTCTGCCCAAATATGCTAGGATGATCTTGATCATGAAGCATAGCTCTTGTAGCTTCCATGATACTTCTTTTCTTCCGTTCTGCAATCCCATTTTGTTGTGGGTTGCAAGGAGTGGACAACTCCCTCTTAATCCTTGAGTCTTTGCATAACTCTTTGAATTCATTTGAAGTGAATTCTCTGCCATTATCTGATTGAAAAGTATTGATCTTCTTTTCAGTGTGATTCTCGATCAAGGCTTTGAATTCCTTGAACTTGTTGAATACTTCATCTTTGTTCTTCATAAAGTAAATCCATGTCTTCTTGGAAGAGTCATCAATAAAAGAAACATAGTATACATACCTACTTAGTGAACTTGATGACATTGGACCGCATACATCGGAGTGGATGATTTCCAAGATTCCTTTTGCTTTACTCTCGCTACTTGTAAATGTCTTCTTTGTGTTCTTTCCTTTCGCACATCCTTTGCAGACCCCATCATGTTTTGCTTGAATTTCTGGAAGACCTTCAATAGCTTTGCTTGTAAGTGGTAGTGCTCTGTAATGCACATGTGCAAGCCTTCTATGAAAAAGTTCATTTGGATCTACTGTGTCTTGGACCAAGGCTTGTTCTGGATGGCCCTTCAATTTGTACAATCCTCCTTCTTGTTCCCCAATCACTACTGCATCGTCGATAGTCTTTCCTTTTGGCCACATGATGACTTGACCATCTATGAATGCAACTGACATTCCTTTTGCATCTAATGCAGATATGGAGAGGAGGTTCTTCTTGAGTCCTGGTACAAACAATGCTTCCTTCATTGTCATAGACTTTCCAGAGTCTAGATTATAGGAGGACTCCCCACTACCTTTTAATGGATACTGGTAGTCATCTCCTAGCTTCACCTTGTGAGGTAATTCATGTTTTTAAAGTTTCTAAAAGGATTCCTTGAATCCTGTCATATGTTAGGAAGCCCTAGTATCTATAAGCTAATCATTACTTCCATGAGTAATGTTTCCCATGAGAGAGGAAATCAAAACATATTCTTCCTCTCTTGAAGAATCTTCACTTTCATATCTAGTTCTCTTTGATGAAGGTTCATCATCCTCTGCAGCATGAGCATGATGTCTTCTCTTGTTTCCCTTCTTCTTGTGAGAGACATTTTTGTTTCTAGGACATTCTTTAGCATAATGTCCTTTCTTGTCACATGTATAACATTTGATTCTAGAGTGAACTGTGAGAGCTTGATCTTCCCTTCCCATATTTTATTCTCAAGCTGCTATCCGAGCTTCTTCTTGAGAGCACTCTTCCCATAGTCTGCTGAACTTGACTAACTTCTTTCTAGCACAAATTCCTTGAATAAAGGAGTCCCATGATCTAGGGAGACCATTCAAGGTGATCACTACAATCTCTGCATTTTCCACTTCTTCATCTACTGCTTCAAGTTGTTCCTTGATCTAAGAAACTCTTGTGAAGTAAGACATGATTGTTCCTTCATTCTGAATCTTCACATTCTTCAATTGGTTTCTCATAGTCATCTTCTGGTTTATGTTCTTCCCTTCAAACAATTTGTTCAGGGAATCAAACATAGCTTTAGGTGTCTTAAGGGAGGACACCTATGGTATGAGGTGATCCTTAATAGAATCAACAATGATCCTCTTTTCCATAACCAACTTCTTCTTATGTAAGGCCATTGCCTCATCTCCCTCTAGAACTGGATCCTCCTCACTGATATAGGAGTCCAACTCATTTTATTCCAGGACTAGGGAGATCCTATACTTCTAGGCTTAGAAGTTATCAGATCACTCAAGATTTTCATCAAGCTTGGTATGATGAGACATCTTAACTGAGAACCTCAAATGGAAATACAAAATATTTAGATCTTACCAGGTCAAGATGTTTGATCTGAATTTGGAGCTGAAATCCTGCAGTGCTGGTTCAGGAGCAGATTAGGGTTTTTCTTTTCTGGAGTTCTATCCAACCAAATTATTTGAATTTGATCCCTAACTTTGATTTTAGGGAGGAGATCAATCCAGGCCTAGGCTCACTAAAAAATTCCACTTCTATGAAAAGCCCTAATTTTCGATAGCAGTGTCGGGTCCAAAATTGAAAAACCTCAGAATTGGATTCTGCTTCGACAGAAAGATGTGCCCTAAGGAGGAGAGTTCTTTCGACTTTATTTTGCTTAAAATATGTGTAGAGAGATCCAAAAAGTAGGAATCCCTAGTTCTTGCAGATGCACAGTGTCTTGTTCTCAGGTTAGCTCTGATACCATGTTAGATTTTTAACATTAAGCTAGCATAACATTAGGATATTGAATTGAGAGAACGACAAGCACATCAATAAAACACAAGAGACAATGAACACAATCTTTTTCCTCGGGGAAACCATAAATGGAGAAAACCTCGCAACTTCCTCAGAGATAGAATCAACACCAAAAGTAAAACCCCAAAACAGTAAGATGATCTCTTGACAGCAATAACCTCTTTCTTCCTTGCCCCAGTGTCTTTCTCTTCCTCACCTATGCGCTACAACTGAGTGTGTATGAATGTATGATAAATAGAGAGGCTAGCTCTCTATTTATACTAATTCCCGACATGACTAAAACCCTACTAGGTCCAACCTCTATAGGAGAGTCTAATAACCCTAGTTCCCCGGAACTGCGAGGAATTTAACCCTTAGACAATAGGAGGGTTACCCACAATGACTTGACATGACTTGCTTACATTATAGATCCTCTTTATAGGAACATCGGGGCATGACATGACACAAGTACATCCCGGAATAAATATTGGGTTACAATACATAATAAATATAAGTGAATACATTCTGAAGTTACAATTACATCAACATGAGTCAATAACATCTTATATCTAGATACTTTGGGTTTTAATGTAAATACAATGGAGTTTCTTAAGGAACTCCATTAAGTTTTTCTACATGCTGTAATTGGATGTTCCAATGATCACTTGTGATAATATTTAACATTAATATAATTTATTTTCCACATTGTATCAAGAATAACAAAATGACCAAAATTAAATAATTAAAGGAATAAGATTGCATCAAGAAACAAATCCATATTGAATAAATAACAATAATAGTAAGCCGATTTATTAACTCAATTGAGTCCAGGATAAGTTTATGTATTTTATGAAAAATATTTATTTGATATGATATAGGGACATTGACGTCATAACCCAATATACCTGAATTTGTTAAAAAAAATACACGTGAAATCAATTAAAAAAACTCATTTGCGTGCATTCATTGGTGTGCATTCCTAAGCTTTCATTCCTCAGTCTGCATTCCTCAGTGTGCATTTCTCAACCTACATACCAAACCAACCACGATCACTATTGAAATTTGGTCATCGCGTACTATGGAAATAGATAAAATAAAGGCGTCTTGCACTATGGAAACAAGCACATGGTCCTTCTCTATCACGGAATCATGAGAAGCACGGGGTTCCCAGGTTGAGTGATTCAAGGTGAAAAAATTCCAAGAAAATGATGATGAATGGAGTGATACAAGCATATGGCCAACTGCTATGTTAAATATCCTTTTAAGAGAAGGAGTGGATAGGTTTATTTTTGGGCATTTTAATTTCCAAAATGACGAGATAGATGATACCATCTATAGTTATGATCATGGGGCTATGGAATTGCATATTTTTGGGAAGAGAGTTCATATAGACCCCAATTTTGTTGCATGAGAAACAAAAATTCCATGAATATAGGGGTCAATGATAAACTCATGGAAACCCCCAAGCTAGAAAAGATTGAGATGGCTAGTAAAATTTGTGGGAAACTAGTTGTTGTTCCGAGGAATGGTCTAGAAATGGAATATGTTCCTCAAGGAATATACAAAACCCTAATTTATATTATCTTTAGGAACATTATGAATCATCACAAGCGACATGATATTTTAGGTGATTGCATGAAGCTGGCCATACATTGGGTTGAAGACATGGCCATACATGTCCCTCATCTATTGGCTAGGAAATTGCACTCTGCATTGCAAGATAGTAAAATGAAGAGGGTCAAGTTTAGTTACATGGGAACACTATAAAAATTATTTATTTATGTCGACCCAGTGTTGCAGGGTCAAATTCTATTAGAACATACATTGGGAAGCCTAAAGAACAACAAAAAAATGAGGAATTACCTCAATGGTATTTAAAGAACAATGTAGAAGGAGTTTCTACTGTCACTACATCAACATTACATGGACAACCTTTCGAGCACAATATGGAATATAATTTGAAATGACATGCCTTCACTTTCCCCTGAATAATATTTTGCGGTCACAACTTTTGCTGGAATGCATGGAAATGAAAATGCAAATCAATGGGAGGAATTTTTTAACAATGATATGGACCGTTCACCAACTAGTGATGAATACCTAATTCATGCCAAATATTATTTTGATGGTATATTTGTTTTTATTTATTTGATAAAATGGTGCATTTCAAAGAAAAATATACCTTGTGGGAGGATTCCTTCATAGCTAGCGATGAATTGTACAGAACTAAGAATGTCCAAATTCTTGATTTGGTACATCATTTTACAGGTTTAGAGAAAAAAATTGTCGAAACTGAAAAAAAATAATTGGCCAGAAGGATAAAATTATTAAGGATCAATGTTCTAAATTTAGTGTAGTTCTATAAGGATCCATTTCTAACCTTAACAGACTTAAAGGCATGTTTCAGGCTTAAAATAAAAAATATGAGGAAACTATAGGGAGACTTGAACATGAACTAAAAAACAAGCCTGAAGTTTAGAACATGCCACTACTGAAGATTGTATTTGGTAAGGAAGAAAAACTCCAGTAAGAATCGAAGCAGAAAGAAACATTTATTACTGGTTTGAAGGTTGAGTTTGCAAAGAAAATAAGAGAAATGATCATTGAACAACAAAATGAGACTGCATAATATGAAACAATTAAAAAAATGAGTTTATAAAATCTAAGAGAATTCAAAGGATTTCAGCAACTCTCGAGGATAAAAGAGTTGGAAGAGGAAAGAATAAACAGTCAAGGGTAAAGAAGTATGCACACCAAAAGAATCAACAATCATGGGTAAATAGGTTTGCACACCAGAAGAATCAAAAGTCAAGGGTAAAAAGGTCAGCGCACCAAAAGAATCCAAAGTCAATATTAAAAAGGTGAGAAAAACAAAACTTTTTGGCAGTACAAAACTTGGTGATGTAACTATGGAGATATTAATCCAGTTTCATATTTCCTTGCAACAACGAGAGAATATTTTGAATGAAGTTGCTTCAACAATAAATGTTGTAGATTTTACATTTGTCTCACCAGATCCAACATTGAAGAAGAAGATAGAGGAGAAGGAGCCCAAAATTAAACACCTTCACCAAAAAATATTGGAGAAGTGGAAAGCACTACATTTGGGATGTGATAGTGAGATACAATGTTTTAAATCCAAAATTAAAGCTTCGCAGGAAAAACCTGTGGCATAAGCAATTTTGTATACTCCATCTGTTACAGATTTGAGGGCATAAGATCTCGAGAAGGAGGTACAATGGGTCAAGAGAAAATTAAGTGGAGTTCAATATGAGCTGAAGTGGACAAAGGATTATCTTAAAAAGAAACGAATATGAGCACTCAAATGAGAAAAATAAAAAAGTAGGAATCTTGAAGAAATTCCTAGAAGAAAAAGATAGATTGCATACAAAAGTGATAAATCTTGCAAACAAAGTGAAAGGGAAAGATAAAGAATTACAACATATGGCTGGTGAATATTATGTAGAACATGAGGGTTCCAGAAAAAGAAAAATAAGTTATTGCGAATTTTCCTATTCTGAAAAGAAGGAATTGCAAAAACCTCCCAAGAAGCCTAGAGTTCTAAAATAATATGGTGTACAATTGATGTCTATGTAGATACTGATATTGTTGTAATATAAATTTTAAGTATTTCTCAGCAATGCATATATTTTGATATATTTAATGTGTTTCTAATGTGTAGTGCAAGTGTAATGTGTAATCCATATGTGCATTTTCCCTATATCTATGAGTGTTTAATGTGAAACACATAACGAGAATTGTGTATGAAACCACAAATGTTGAAATATATTATTCATATTATATTCTACAAATGAATTGACAGATCATCATCTCCAATGCAATACATAAAAAATTCCCTTCAAAATGGGATTAAAACTAGCCCTTGAAATTTCATCACTAGAGGTTATGAAAAATTAACATTTGGTCTTCCTAAAACTAACACATACCCTTGCCATAGAATTGGGTGAACCTTTAGCTCACCCTTAGTATGCCTAACATTTATTACTTTCTCAGTACTAAAAACATTCCTATTCAATTTTCCTACTATCAAAATATTTTCCAGCTATTCAAATTTTACAAATTTTAATCATCGAAACTACAAGGAAACTACTCGTCATGCGGAAGACTCTATATATTCTAGATGGCCTCTGGAGTCTCGGGGAAAACACTTGATTTTTCATTACATTAAAGTGACCTTTTTCGTTCTTCAAGAGATGAGGGAATCATACACAGATAACATTAACCCCAAGATAGATATACTACATGACAATCTTGAACTCATAATAACATTTATTAAGACTTACTCAGTAAATAGGGCCTTCTGCTAAGGAAAATATCATTTGGACCTCATTTCTAGTTTTTTATGTGCATAAAAAGTAGACCCATGAATGACATTATTTCCCCTCTTACGGATGTCAAAGAAGCAATTCCCAACATGGTGATACCAAAGGCCGGAATGGGAGGAGTTACGAAGATAACTTTGGAGTCCTACTACTGATGTAGGGGCTTCATAGCTCCCATATTCATCTTAGATTTTCTGGAGTGAGGTGGGATTGGTTGATGAGCGCACACTAATTTCGATCCAGAGAAGTAACTAAGTGGAAATCAACTAGGAGAAAATATACAAAAGCTATATGCGCCTAAAGAAATTATTTAATGCTTTTACACATAAATCTTGGTTGGGTTTTGTCCAACATTTTGGCTTGTAACTAGTGCTTTAGAGTTTAGAATATGAAGGAATGAGCAATTTCAAATTTTTTCATTTCATCTCTTGTTTGCTACCTTGCTTGTATTATGAAAATATTGATGAATGAGGAAATTTTTGTTGATTTTTAGCTTGTCCAACATTCTCATTCTGTAGAACACACTCCTGTCTAATTTTTTTACAATGAAAAATCAATTCCTTGATATTCAATAATGAATCAAAGAGAACTATGTCACTACGTTAATGTTTCAGTTTTCAACAAATTATGGAAACTAGACAGCAAAATAGTCTAGCATGACTTAAACAAATAAAATATGGACACACTTTCTTCAGCTAAAAAAATGAACATAATGCAGACTTGTCAACCAACAAAATGGGTATAAATAAAAGGTAATAGAAAGTAATATCAAACTGAGTAAGAAGGATAATCCTCTACTTACTTATGAACTCAAGCTAATTCATCGGCTATAAGGGAATATGTCCTTTCATGCACTCGTTAAGTTATATTCCTTATATTTCATTCCATAAATTGCATCACTTGTATTGCTGAAACTCTAGTGGAAAATTATAGGTTGATTATAGTTACATTCAGAACTCCTCCAATAAGGATTTAATACTAGTTTTTTGTTATGCTGATCCTTATTATGCTGTAAATTGGTTTGCTTAAATTGTCATATGGTTTGTTTGGACTGTCAATGGGGTGTATTCAAATCTGATTAGACTCTTTAACCAACTTCATATGTTCTTCATTAATTAATCCTAATGACCAAACTTGACATCGTGTGTAAGAAATTTGGAATGGCATAATTACACATTTATGACCCTACACAAACATGAATCATCTCTTTGAAATTGGTGAAGAAAAGTGCATTAGAAAAATTATTAACAACAAGAATAAATCTTGAAGAAGAATTTATGGACTTGCCAGAACTGTGGTTTAGGGAAATTAGACCAAGCCTAAGAAAAGATCAAAAATTGTCCAAGTATGGAATTATTGCTAAAATATGCCTAACCAACCTTATGGAAATGCTCGCCACAACTCATAGGATGATGATAATAATATTTTAAGAGTGTGTATCTCTAGAGTTTTGTATGGTGCATCCAACCATATCATTAGCCTGACCAAAAAGTATTTCAGGAAGAATATGTCAATCTGCCAAAAGTGCCTCTCGGCCATATTTCCACTACTCCAAAAAATGGCCTGCCGAGGAGAGAGAGAAAATCTCAATATTAGGGATAGAATTTAAACAAATTATAAAGGATAAAGTATCAGGTAAAAAATTGGAAATATTGAAATGCTAAAAGGGGAGAAATAATAATAAAATGACTCTCCTATTTTATTCATTAAAATTGACCAAGAAATTAGGCATGTGCGTGCATTTTACTAAAGAAAGGAAATTTTGGATAGCTTCACTCAAATGCACGGCCTGCCTACATTACAAAGAAATAATCACTGATTCAAACCATAGAGTGTCTTTTCAAGCATAAAAAACCCAAATATGCTTTCAAAGTTTAAATTTTAGAGATAAAAATTTATGCTCTGCAAGGAAATTCCAAATTTACATGATTTCCACACGGTAAAAAATAGGGTTGAGTCCCTCGATTAAATGCACCCATTGGCCTCCATTTCATGTTATATTGAATAAATTGCTCTATAACATCAACATACCAACCTTTTCTACAAACTCCTATACTCAGTTCTGTAAATTATATGATCTACAGTAAAATCCAAGTCATCCAAAATGACAATTGATAGTATTTTCCAATGTTTCGTGGAGAGAACTAAAAATTCACACCAATGCCAATCTAAGTACACTCTAGGTATGAAATTTGGAAGTTGGCATACAAAAACCTAATTAGACTAGTATAGTTTTAATTTCAGACAGAAAAACTTCTATTGTGAAATAAGAATGCATCCAACATTTGAAATGAGAACACAACAACTGTAAATGTTGGTTTCTTGTTCATGGACATCATAGTTTCTCTAGTAAATAATGTATTTATAGAATTTTGGCATGAGAAGGATAACTTAAAAAATACGTTGAATTGGATAGCTATTTGGAAACTAGTCTCATGGCTCCGCAAGTTTGTATCATCTTTATCTTTTTTATTATAGTATAAATCATCGTCATTCCTTACATAAATAAATAAAGGAGAACATAATATATATAATACATTCCCAGGATAAAAAAGAGATAATAGAAAAGTATAACCAGATCGATACTCTAGAAAGTTTTAAAGGGTCCCAAGAGAATTTTTATTATATAATGCTTTTATTATAGAGCAGAGGTCTAGTTTACAATTGAATCAGTAACATCAAATAGATCCTTAAATAATAACTATCCCTACTACCTATTACAATCTATTTATAGACCTCAAGGGTCAGATTGACCATGTTACAAGTGGATTTCATTAGAGTGAAACTAAAATGTTGATTCACCCTAGTTCCAACCCGTCCTTTGTTCTACTCTATTGGATTCAAATGGAGATACTAGCTATTGTGGAACAAGTCTAACACATCAGTGTGACACAGGGGGAAAACAGGGCTAAAGTGGACATGTTTAAACACCAGGGGTAGAAAACGAGTGGAAGAGGAAGTTGCATTCTAGTTATCTGGCTAGGACATGCGAGCATAAAAGAATTATAATAGTGAGACACATTGCATCAGAGGCATCGTAAGGAGAAAATAAAAATGCCAATGAAAGAAGAAAATGATAAGCAAGAGAAAAATGCTAACAAAAAAATGGTTGAGCAGAAAACAACATGCAATACCCCTCTGATATGGACACATTAATAGCTAGAATCAAAGAAATAAATCTTGTTATGCCACCGAGAGGGAATGATTGGGTAGTTGAAGAGGGATATGGTGTTGAATCAGTGCAGGAAAGAATTCATTGAGTGATGGGAAAGGTAACAAAAACCAACATAAAAACAATAAGATGGTAAGGAACTATCAGTTATAGCCATCGAACCTAGATGAGACCGTATTCAATTCTTTCCAATTTTACCCATTTCACTCATACTATCTGTGAACTCAAATTTCTACACATCTGCGGCCATACTAGACAAAAATTAAAGACCATAGAGAATGGGGTCAATACATAGCCTATTGATAACAATGACACTTATTTACCAATCTTCCATAAGAAGCAATATGATTGGTAATTTACTATAGCTGCTAAGAAGGAATCCATGGGGTCAGTACAAATATGGATATGTGTACTATGTTGGCCCTTTGAATAATTGAAAAGTGGGGAAAAATGTTAATCATGAGGAAATGATGAGTTCACATCTGGGTGATGCAATCATTCTCAGTGCCATCAGAATTCAACTCAATTCAGGTTCATCGAATCATAGAATTTGATGGTATGTAAAACATTTTTTTCTTGTTAAGTGACGTATTTGACTCTCAGTTGAAAATTCAGAATATGATAGGTATGGAAAAGAGAAAACAACCATTGTAGGTTTATAAGATTAAATGATGTATATGACACTCAATTAGTTCAGCACGTGTTTCACACGTTGAGGTATGGGAAAACAAAAAACTTCCATTTAGAATTTTAGAAAATTAGATGAGTAGAAAAACTGTAAACTGTAAATCAGGTTTGATTTCCTCCAGGAAATGCACACATTCACCTAGAAAAAAAACATCAATATTAGGGCTAGAAGTTATAAAGAATTCTAAAGGAGAAAGTATCTTGTAAAAAATTGGAAATATTAAAATGCTAAAAGAGGAAAAATCCTAAAAAATTCTCTCCTATTTTATTCATTGAATGTGTCAAAGAAATCAGTAATGCACGTGCATTTTACTAAAGCAAGTCAATTTTGTATTGCTTTACTCAAATGCATGCCCAACATGCATTAAAAGGCCAAATTCACTTATTCAAACCAGAGAATCTGTTCAAGCATAAAAAAACTAAATAACCTTTCAAAGTTTAAATTTTAGACATAAAAACTGATGATCTACAAGGAAAATCCAAATTTATGTGTTTTCCAACTGGTAAAAATCACAGTTGAGTTCCTTGAGGAAATTCACACATTTTCCTACATTTCATGTTATTTTGAATAAATTGCACTATAACATAGGAATACCAACCTTTTCTACAAACTCTTGTAATCACTTATGTAAATTGTATGATCTACAGTAAAATCCAAGTCATCCAAAATAACAATTAGTATCAATCTTCCAAAAGTGCCTCTCAACCATATTTGCACTGTTCCAAATTAATGCCATCCGAGGAGAGAGAAAGAAGCTCCAGAAGATGAAAGTGGTCTTGATAGATTCACCTTATTGGCCTCTACCCATTAGGTATTTCAATTTCCAAGTTTGAAGAAAACATGAAATCACCGTGGTGACCAAGGGTTTGAAGAGAATTGTTTAAGTGTTAGACAAAGAGTTTGAGATGACATTTGGAAATTCCCATAAGGGGGTGTTCCGTTGATGATAAAATTCATTAGATGATATCGTATTGTTCATTGTTGAAATTGCTATCTATCGATTATATTGGTTTTTCTTATGATGGTCAAATAAAGAAAATATCAACCTGCCAAAATAGAAGAGAAATGTTATTTTGCATAATAAAGATAAAGAAAAAATGGCTAAGTGTTGTAAAGGGGATAAGTGATGCCCACATTAAGGTTAATGCCCACACTAAGGATGATGCTGACATGGAATGATGTGGAATATATGATGATGTGGCATGAATATGAAATCATTGTTGCATTATGACATCATTATGGAGAAATACGACAAATTAGTGAAAATCGGGAAATTGGATAAGTATGGGATAATTAGTCCAAGTAGCCTTAAGAGGAAGCCAACCACAAATTGTTTGTTGAAGAAAATGCCCGCAGCACATGTGGATATTGTAGGATGTTGTTTTTTATACTCAATAATGGTCCCAGTTTGTCCAAAGAGACCTTGAAGAAGAATTTATGGACCCACAACAACTGTGGTTTAGGGAAATTAGACCAATCCTAGGAGAATATCAAAAACTGTCCAAGTATGGATTTATTGGTAAAATATGCCTAACTGACCTTAAGGGAATTCCTTCCACAACTCATAGGATGATGATATCTAGAGTGTTGTATGGTGCATCCAACCATATCATTATCCTGGCCAAAAAGTCTTTCAGGAAGAAGATATCAATATGCCAAAAGTGCCTCTAAGCCATATTTGCATTGCTCCAGCAAAATGCTCGTCGGGGAGAGATAAAGAACCTCCAAAAGATGAAAGTGGTCTTGATGGATTCACCTTGTTATCCTCTACCCATTGGGTATCTCCTTTCCAAATTTTAAGGAAAATTGAAATCACCACGGTTACCTAGGGTTTGAAGAGAACCGGTTAAGTGTTAGACAAAGAGTTTCAGAGACCATTTGGAGATTCCCACAAGGGGGTGTTCCTTTGATGATAAAATTCATCAAATGATATGGTCCTGTTCCCTGTTGAAATGGATATCTAGGCATGTTCTTGGTTTTTCTTATCGTGATCAGATAAGGAAAATATCAACCTGCCAAAATAGAAGAAAAATGTCATTTTGCATACTAAAGACAAAGAAAAAATAGCTAAGTGTTGTAAAGGGGCTAAGTGATGCCTTCATTAAGGTTGATCCCTACACTAAGGATGATGCTCACATGGCATGGCATGGCATAGATAATGATGTCACATGAATTTGAAATCATTCTGGAGAAATATGACAAATTATTGAAAATTAGGAAATTGGCAAAGTATGGGAAAATTGGTCCAGGTAGCCTTGAGAGGATGCCCACCACAAATTGTGTGTTGAAGAAAATGTCCGCACCACATGGGCATATTGTAGGGTGTTGTTTTGTATACTCAACCATGGTTTCAGTTTGTCCAAAGAGACCCTAAAGAAGAATTTATGAAGTAGCAAAAAATGTGGTTTAGGGAAATTAGACCAAGCCTAGGAGAAGATCAAAAATTGTCCAAATATGGAATTATTCATAAAATATGCAAAATGGGTGCTACAGAAATGACTTCCACAGCTCATATGATGATGATAAAAATATTCTGAGAGTCTCGATATCTAGAGTGTTGTATGGTGCATTGTAATGTCCCCAAAAATTGAAAATAAAGTAAAAAAAATATTTTATAGGTTACTGAAAACTACCCCAAAGGGGATCATTATTACTCGTGCGGAATACACATGTAGTACTTGTACTATTGTCTATTAGTAAGTTGGCCTCACGTTCTGTCCTTTGCTTTCAGTCATTTATTATTACTACATTTTACTTATGACATTATAAGTCTCTTCGTTAAATTCTTATATTGTCAAACTAGAGAATAATTTAATGAAGAGACTTATAACGTCATAAGTAAAATGTACTAATAATAAATGACTAAAAGTAAAGGACAAAACGTAAGGACAAATTACTAATAGATAGCAGTACAAGTAGTGCATGTGTATTCTGCACGAGTAATAATGATCCCCTTTGGGGTAGTTTTCACTATCCTATATATATATATATATATATATTCAATTTTTGGGGACATTACAAGTGGTATCAGATCCCACTGTCAATATTGAGAGACTTATGGGTGCACCAAGAAGTTTTGTTACGATAAGAAATTTTTGCTGCTATTAAATTTTTTTGTGTTTTAGGAAATTTTTTACAGTGTTGTTCAGTTTCTGCATACTAAGGAAGAAAATAGTCGGTGGGAAGAAATGACCACCCCCACTCTAGAAGTGAACTTGGTGGTTGTACTAAACTCTGATGTGCTGAAAAATTTGCATAGTCTTCAAGCTGAACTTAAAAGTTTCAGAGAAGATAGTCTAAATGAAAGAAAGGAACAACAAGCTATAAATGAAGCATTATTGTGTAACATGACGGGAGGGATCCCGCAAGGTAAAACTACCCAGTCCACCAACAAATCCAAAAGAGAGCAATACCATGAGCGATCCAGCAACCCAAGAGAAGAAAAAAAATAATGTACACCTGAAGCAACTAAAGGAGATGATCACAGTCCTGCTAGTGATGACTGACTTTCTCCACGGAGAAAGAGGCAAAGAAATGATGAGATTCTTCATGGGGAGTTTCAAAAAATAAGAGCCCTGACCTATGAAGGTGAAGTAAATATGGGAAAAAAGGTTGAATAATGGTTGTTGGGAATGATTAAGTATTTCCAAGTTCATAACTATTCAAGTGTGATGTAGGTTAGGCTTGCCATCTACAACCTAAATGGTAAGGCAGCAAGATGGTGGTGAGATTTAAAGCACACTAAGAAATATGAGCTACGAGAAATAAGCTGGGAAAACTTCCGAAATATTTTCCAAGAAAAATACATGTCAAAAAGGTTCTTTGACTACAAGGTAAAAGAGTTCCATGAACTGTGCATGGGGTTCATGACTATGGATGCATTTAGAAACAGATTTCTAGATCTGCTGCATTATGTACCGTATATCAAAGAAGAGAAGGTGAAGAACCAGCAGTTCCTAGGATGCCTTCCTCCCAGTTTATGGGACAGGATTGAATTCGACATGCCAAATACTCTGCATACTGCACTACATAAGGCCCAACTCTGCTATGAGCATGGGTAGTTACAATAAGAAATCCAGAACCGAAATAGAGAAAAGTCTAGAAACGTTTCTAATAATCGCAAGCTTGGGTCAAACCCACAGCCTTATAGAAATCAAAATAATATCTTTCAATCAAACAAGAACTTAAAAAAAACCGGTATGAAGCCTTATGTACCAGCTCCTAATGGTAATAAGCAAGTGGCGAGTGGAGCCAATGCTACCCCTTTACCGATCACGTGCTAGAAGTGCAATGAGCCGCATTATGCACGAGATTGTAAGAACAAGAATAATGGAGTCTTGCACAACCTGCAAGAAGAACCTACCATTGAGGATATAGTGGGAACCCCACGAATCTATGTAGAATTAGATGGCCAACAAGAGGACCATCAAATTACAATGGTTTAGATCTAAAGTAAGATCTTGGAAACCTCTGTTTCAATACTTATTGATGCTGATGCTTTATGGAGCTATGTTCCACCTAAGATTGTTGATTTATGCAAGTTAGGCAAAGTAAAGCATGTTAAACCTTGGCTGGTATAGTTAGCCACCAGTACAAATTGGAAGGTTTTAGAAATTGTTAAAGAATGTGAAATAAACCTGAATGGTTTCCTTATTAAGGTAAACCTGAACATCCTACCTTTAGGATCGTACGATATTATTATCGGCATGGACTAGTTGGAACAACACCATGTCATGCTCTATTTCCTACACAAGTCTCTCTTGTGTACTGATAGCCAATGGAACCAAGTGAAGGTTTACGACATCCCAAACTTAAGTTTCTGTAAGACAAATATCTGCCTTACAAGCGAAGAAGTTTGTTAGGAAATGCTGCATGTTGTTTTTGGTGAACATTCGAGACATAGAGTTTGATAGAGAACAACGCATAGAAGACTTACCCGTTCTTGAAGAATTCAAGGACGTGTTTCCCAAGGAAATCCTTGGATTACCTCTAAAACAAGACCTTCATTTTTCCATTGAACTAACCCTAGGATCAGTTTCGGCCTCCAAAGCCCCTTACCACACGAGTGCACCAAAATTGGTGGAACTCAAACTACAGTTGCAAGAGTTAATAGAGAAAGGGTATATCCATCCTAGTGTGTCCCCTTGGGAGGCACTGATTATATTCGTAAAGAAGAAGGATGGTACGATGTGGATGTGCATTTATTACCGTCAGTTGAACAAAATTACTATAAAGAATTGTTACCTGCTCCCTAGGATCGATGATTTGTTCAACCAGGTGGGAGGAGCCAAAAAAAATTCAAATATTGACCTGCAATCCGGGTACCATCAGGTAGGGATCTGATACGAAGATACTCCCAAGACTGCCTTTTGTACGAGGTACGGGAACTATGACATTGTAGTGATGTTGTTTGGGTTGACCAATGCACCCACAAACTTTATGTGTATGATGAAAATCATATTCAGTAAATATCTGGATAAGTTTGTACTAGTATTTATTGACGACATTTTGGTTTATTCCAAGAATAAAGAGGAAGATGAAGAACACCTTCGCATAGTACTCTAAGTGTTGAGAGAACACCAGCTATATGCTAATTTTAGAAAATGTGATTTTACACACCACAAATACAGTACCTAGGTCACATCATATCCGAGGCAGGAATAGCTATGGACCCGGAAAATATTTGAGCCATAAAGGATTGGCCTACCCCAACTAGTATCACTGACATTAGGTCTTTTTTGGGTTGAGCCGGTTATTATCGAAAGTTCATTGAGAACTTCTCGAGAATCACTTGCCCCATGACGGATTTGCTAAAGAACGAGAACAAGGTCTTATGGACTGACAAGTGTGAAGACAGTTTTCAAAAGCTTAAGAATCTTTTGATGATCACACCAGTGTTGTGGATTGCGGATCCCAATGGGGATTTCGTTGTATGCACGGATGCAAGAAAGGAAGGACTTGGAGGAGTCCTCTTGCAAAATGATCATGTGATCTGTTATGAATTAAGGAGATTAAAATAGCATGAGTAGAATTATGCCACGTCCGATCTTGAGCTAGGGGCCATTATCCATGCTCTAAAGATGTGGAGGCACTACCTCATGGGAAGGAAGTTTCTTTTAAATATTGACAATATGAGTCTAAATTATTTGTTCTATCAACCCGATGTGAATGCGAGGCGAGCCAGATGGCTAGATTTCCTGAGTGAGTATCACTTTGAACTAAAGCACATTAAGGGCAAAGAGAAGAAATTTGTCGATGCTTTGAGTTGATGAACTCATATGATATATGAGGTGACCCTAAGTCAAACCAATGCATATTTTCATGAGAATATTAGAACGGCCAACAAGGTTGAGTGGTTCTATGTGGAAATCCTCAAGAAGTTCCAAGAGGACAAGTTGTTTCAACAATAGAAGGAATACAAGGTGGATGACTCCAGACTACTATGGTCCAAGGATAGATTGTATGTTCCAGATGGAGGGAACATTCGATCCAGCATCCTCACAGAATTTCATAGGGAACCCTCTTTGGGGCACCCGGGATATCAAAAGATGATATCTGTCATCAAGAGACACTTTTTTTGGACTAAGTTAAAGGTCGACATTGCAATGTTTATTGTGAAATGTCAAGAATTCCAGCTAGTTAAAGCTGAGCACTAGCATCCTTCAGGATTGCTACAGCCATTGCCCATTTTGGAATGGAAGTGGGAGGTTATCAGTATGGATTTTATTATTGGCTTACCGAAAAGTAATAAGAAAAATGATTCCATCTGAGTAGTCATTGACAAGCTATCAAAGGAAGCACACTTCATCCCCATGAAATCAACCTACAAGGTCATGAACATTACGGATATCTTCCTAAAAGAGATATTTAGATTGCATGGGATACCCAAAGCAATTATATTAGATCGAGATGTTAAGTTTACAGGAAACTTTTGGAGATATTTATTCTATGGATTAGATACGTAGCTGAACTTTAGCACTGCTTATCACCCACAGATGGATGGGCAGGTTGAAAGAGTAAACCAAATTGTTGAAGACATGCTGCGAATGTATGTCATGAACAACCCCACTAAGTAGAAGGACTATCTACACCTTGTAGAGTTTGCATATAAAAACGGGTATCAGGCTTCTACCAAGATGAGTCCTTTCGAGGCACTCTATGGACGGAAGTGTAGGACCCCAGTTACTTGGGACATTCCAGTGGATCAGCTCATGTTAGGACCTGACCTATTCTTGGACTTGGAACAATTAGTTACCAAGGTCTAGGGAAACCTTAAAGATGCACAAGACCATCAGAAATGTTATGCGGATAAGAAAATAAAAGATAAAGACTATCAAGTAGGCGAGCATGTCTACCTAAAAGTGAAAGCAAAATGGAGCTCGTTGTGCTTGGGTAGGTTTGGTAAGTTAGAACCTAGATTCTCTGGACCTTTTGAAGTTCTGGCCAAGGAAGGACCACTGGCTTCTCAACTAGAAATATGTTTATGACACTAATCATGTCATTGACTGGTCATTATTACAGGGGGAACCTGATGGGGAATTTTCCCCTGAGCCTTTGCAGATCTTGGACAAGAGAGAAGTATAGCTTCGGAAGCGCACTGTAGTCCAATTGAAAATGTAGTGGAAGCACTTTGAGGTAGATGAGCCTTACCTGGGAGAATGAGGCCACCATGAGGAAGGATTACCCCGCCTTGTTTCATGATATCATTCAAATTACATATAACACCAGGAAGAGTGTTGTACTAAGCGAGGAGGGATGTAATATCCTGAATTTTGGACCTACCATTTATAGGCATGAGCCTACTGATCATGATGCTTATATTGATGTTTTATTTTATATAGGGTTAAAGACCCCACTGCATATGAACATGATGAATTGTTTTGTAGATTGGGTGTAAGCCAATTTTTTATGATATATATGTTGGTTATGTTGGGCATGGACCCTAAAGCACATGATCAATGAGATGTTTTGTGTTGAGTGAGAGGCTTTGGAGCACATGAGTACTTACATTTGTGTTGAGTATAAAGCTTTGGAACACACAAAAATGTAATTGGAAATGCTGGGAAGAAGCTCTGGAGCATTCCACATTGATGTTGAGCATAAGCTCTGGAGCATCGAATCCTTGGCCATTGTATCCCTAGGTGTATCATACAAGTACATCCTATCATTTAGTGTTGAGCGAGAGCTCTGGAATTGCACTATGTTTGTAACTCCCTGTTATAAGCATTGAGTATGGGCTCTGGTAAGCGCTAGGGGTTACTGAAAAGAATTTAATAACTTCTAAGTGAAAATGACTCGAGAAAAATATTGATGTCATCGTACTTATTTATAAGTGATTAAATGAAATTTCAATTTTTTTTATTCTCATCAAGTACTAAAGAGATACCACATTATATGAGGGAAATCCAACATGAAAGGATGTTTAGAGTTTCCTATCCCAGTAGACCTAAACCATCTATCTACTTGACCTTCATAAAGAATTGTCGTTCAGTCTAGGGATCATAATACATGATTCCAAAAGACAAATGTCAATAAGTATTTTAATACTATGTATTTTATACATAGTATGCATAAAGAATTAATTATGATTAATTATGTAATTGAATAAAGAAAGAAGAGAATCTCCACCGATTATTATTTATTATTAAAGGATTAATAAATAGTGAAATATCTATGAAAGACTAACTAAGAACTAGTTAAAAGTTCCTAGGTTAAGGATTGAAAATTACACCAGTAAATTAAAAAGGGTTAAATCAAGAAATCAAGGATTTCTTGATTTAACTACCCCTTTGACTGAAAATTTTGTCTATAAAGACTCAAGCCAAGCAAAGGCTTGGGGGTTCTGATTTTTATCTAGGAGAATTATTATTCTGCCTGTTTTTGCTCTCAAGGGTTTTCTTGGAGAACTTTTCTTGCAAGGGAAAGAGGATTGATTTAGAACTGATTACCAATTAGGAAACCCTACCTTAGGAGCTCTAAGCTCCTTGCATGTTGGAGTCTAGCTCTAGGGGACTCGGATTAGAACCAGGAATAGTTCCGAGTCATGGTTGGGAGGAACATGGTAGTCCCCAAGTGATTTGGTCATTAAGCAGAGGTTAGATCTGCATTGCATTATTAATGCTAGTTATTTTAGTGTGCAGGTTCAGCCATTAATAGAGCTTCAAGATCAATTATGAATCCCTAGCCTGCCTATTCTATTTCTCTAAATTAATTACTGTATTTGCTAGGTAAATGGTTTCGATATCTCTTGTTAGAATGTGCTAGGGTTTGTATTTTCTTTCATACTATGTTTTAGACTGTAAATTTTAGTATATGTTGTACATTACCAGGGTTTGTACTTTTGAGTATATTTTTGTATTATTTCCATGCTTAGTTTATGTGTACTATATCTAGGTTTTGTTACCAGTCAGCATATTATTGTTCTATAGGTTGCATTACTCTGATGACATATTTCATTTGTCAGCAGAGGGTTGTTTTAAATTCAAAATTAATTCAGAACTACAGGTTAAATATATATAGAAATACATATATAACGGTATTCAAATAGTTTTATAATTAATTTAATATTTATTTTATTTGTAAACCAAAGTACAGAATTTAAATACTCTAAACTGAACCAACTAAGTACAGACAAAAACTAAATCTAAGATAACAACTCATTAAAGACCTTCAAGTTCTGTCTCAACAAGTACAAATTAAATATCATAACATTCCATTAAATAAACATAATCATAATTAACCAAATAGAGAAGGCATCGTGACCATCCATGTGCTCCAATATCAAACGTCTGTCTTATTATATAAATTCCACATTCCAAATAGCTTAGTCAATAATCGCATCCATTTACATAACTCAAATGTTATAATCCACAGTCCTATTATTACAGTCATCCTTTTATAAAACATAAAGTGTTTAAAGGTCCCATATAAATCTACACACAACCATCACATCACATTAAACTATTAATAATTAAAACCTATTTTTCCAACAAAGGTCGCGACATCGAATCCTATGGATGTCTAAACTCAAAGAAAAAAATTAATAATGAACCATAAGCATTTTATACACAAACAGTAAGAAAATCCCATAACCATCTTTACACAGCCCATGCTATACATCTAAGATATGCGGGCTTCATTTTAAACTATGCCAAATTCCATATGCATAACAACACATACACTAATAGTGAGGCCGTAAAGACCCTATGTACAGCATGATCTCGGCCAATAACAATTTAAATACATAGTCCATTAACATTTTTTCAACCCTACAGGAAACCTTGGCCATCGTGGGTTCCCAACCCACGGCTTTTACAGTCCGCATCGCATAAGAACAAATAACAATAATTAAACCCTACAACAAGCTATTGCAACACTGTGGGAAAGGATCATGCCATTCATGGCATGGCCTATACCCACACTGTCAATTAATTTACAAAATAAAAACTAAACATCATCTTTATACACAGAACCTTCAAGCCAGTGAATGCCCCATGTTATTTTACCATACCAAACAGAAGAACGCAGTACATTTGTTGTATACACAACATAAAATAATAACCTAGAAATTGATTACAAACATTTTATATCCATTTACACAGTGGGTATCGATTTCGCTACATCGTCATCATTTAAAGACCAAAAACCAAGTTACTCAAGCGTGCCAATGGGCTATGGCACCATTGCAAGCAATGGTGCATCCCATGGGAAAAAGGCCCAAACTAACAAATGGTTACATAATTGAAGAACAAAGTGTGCTAGAGGCCCAAGTATTTTTCTATTCACTGCTAATAGCCCAAGTAATTTTTACAACCCAAACTTAACTACATAGAGCCAAATGTCTTACGAATTACTTCATGGCTTAACGCCTTAACCACATAATAAAACCCAAGTCTATATTATTAAGCTCGAAGGTGAATTCGAGACCCACATCATAAAATCCCAACCAAGCAACAAATCCAAACACAATATTCCCAAAAGGGCCGAGAGATATCAAGATTAAACTTGCTCATAGGATTACCGTGGTCACATTGCAAACACTCTGGAGCCAACAACAAAGTATGGAGCCACCCCTCTTTCGCTAACCTGTCGCTTGAAACCAAAATCAAATACGAATGGTTGAAAACTATGGCAATGTGACGAACCTTACACCAAGACATTTTGCAGACATAAGAACTAGAATGAAGCTTACCTTGCGAATGAAGGTCGTCGCCATGTTTTATCCCTATGCAAAGCCAAATACACAAACCCCAAATGACAAGCATTTTGGAAAAGCCTTCGTGTGCCAAATCCCTAAGCTTCTTGCTGTCATGAAACCCAAGTGCATTAATGGCATTAATGACTCCAGCTGGTTCCATTATCAAGCCCAAACACCCACTCTCCTTAGTTCACTCTCATTGTATTAACATGACCTCTTTTTCAAAGCTTAAACCCCTTTAATCTATGGTTCAACCATATGATAAATATGCACCACCCAAAACCCTTGCTACATATTACATATTACAAGGTCTGTGTAATATATGACCCCTACAATGTTCACCACCCCTTTTCATATCGCCTTGTAACTTTACAACGTAGGTATTATAGCAAGGTTATGTTAGTGCATAGTCCATAGCCTGCACTAGTCCAAGGTATAATGCCATAAGTCATAAACCTTATAGTTAATATTTACACCATAGGCTTGAAGCCCTAATACTTGCGCTTACCCTAAGCTTAGTGCTTAGTGAACATGGCATATAAAATATGCCATGTTAATAATTAAAGTTATAAATGTCAAAGGTCTGGTGTTAGGCCAAGGTTATAACTTGCAAAATGAAGATAGGAAGATATGTTAATAATAGTAAAATGAAACAGACATGAATCATAAATGTATTGATTTCTAGGTATCATATAGTTAATTATCTAGGTTAATTAATTAACAGAATAGGACTTACCTTGTTATAATCCTAACCAACAAGGAAGCTTAATAATAAACAGTAAGCACAATGTAAGCTCAAAATGATCAAAGTCTTGGCTAGGACTTTTGTTTTACATGAGGTAAACCTGCAAGTAAATAAATAAGGCGCCTTAGTTCAATTAAACTAAGTAATCCTACGTGTCAAGTAATACTTTACCTCTCAGACTGTGATGGGAGAATGAGTCCCGCCACTCCTCTCACTTTGTTCCCACAAACAAAGTTAAGTCAGAACTTAATAAATAACAAGGTAAACAATGCGCTGAAGTAAACGAGGTTCTATGCAAATCATTAACACATCGACGGTATTTTCAAACAAGAGAATAATTTAATGAAGAGACTTATAACGTCACAACTAAACTGTACTAATAATAAATGACTGAAAGTAAAGGATATAATGGAAGGCCAACTTACTAATAGACAACAGTACAAGTATTTCATGTGTATTATGCATGAGCAATAATGATCCCCTTTGGGGTAGTTTTCACTAGCCTATAATTTTTTTTTTTTTTCAATTTTTTAGGATATTACATGCATCCAACCATATCTAGAAGGCTATAATAAAAGGTTTTCAGATAGTTTGAAGACAGTATAGAATCATCTTCATAATAAACCATATACTAAGAAATGTATATTATCATTTCAAACTTACAAATTCCATATATAATGAAAATTTTATTCGAAAATAAAAAGGAATTATAACAA
Organism: Pseudotsuga menziesii; assembly: GCA_001517045.1. NCBI lineage: Eukaryota > Viridiplantae > Streptophyta > Pinopsida > Pinales > Pinaceae > Pseudotsuga > Pseudotsuga menziesii. The sequence continues at coordinate 298,661 of LPNX010494959.1, read as the reverse complement.
AACAATAATATACCAGATATGATTGAATGCAACAAATACATAGTTCATATGCATTAAATAGTAGAATTCACCAAATAGATTACATTTAACAGTATAAAAATTTATTAATGAAGTGTAAAATGTTTGTAACTCCAAATGGGGTGCACCAATCCTCATCCCTAATCCATTAAATTTCAAAACCTATCAAAGATTCCTCCTCTGGACAATGAGGTAACAACATAGGACTCCTATTGGTGCAACTTGTATTTACTTTCCCATAGTTATCAACTAGATTCTAGTGATTAGTAGTTGGAAAATCTAGACTGATCATCTCATTGGCCATTACGTTGAGCTCCACATTTTTAGCATAAGAGAACTCTGGAAATTTTGTACATATAGATTTGAAGTCAAATAGCATCTCAAAATCTCCAGTTAATTTATCAATGACTATTTTTCCAGACAGGGACTGATGATGCATGTCATGAAACTGTCTGTGATCTAATATGCAACTAATTAACATGTCATTATATTTTTTCTGAGACCACATTCCTCCTTTCTCTTCCCAGAATAAAGAGAGTCCTCTTCTAAATAAAGGATTAAACATTTCAATGAATTCCTTGATTTGATGATGCATGACATCAATTTTCACTTGAACTGTTTCCAAATGATGATATTTATTTACCACTTTCCTTTACCATATGATAACCAAAACCCTATCTTGGATATTTTCATTCTTTATTTCCTCTTCTATCAAGTTGTTCAAAAACGTGATTACATTATTAGCTATGTCAATAAGATTCTTATTTAACACATTTTTTTACCATCAAGACATTTTTTCTAGCATCTTATGTAACAACATCCTTATCAAGAATAAAATCTAAATAAGGCATGAGCTTGGACAATTTGCTATCAGTACATCCCAGAAAAGATGTTTTTCTCCCTCTAAGGTTGGATGTCATGTAACCTGTTTTCTCAATTTGTTGTTATTATCCACCAGTTCCTTACATTTGTCTTCAAATTTCTTCCTTTCTAGTTCTCTCTTTCCAGCTATGTCCTCCAAAGTTTTATTCTAGTTCTTCAAACTAGTTATTTCCAACTCTTTAATACCTACCTGTGACATAGCCTGGACTATGCCATGTTCACTAGATCAAGCCACGGGAGGAATCATCCTCAATTCTAGCTCCTTTTCTTTCTCCTGCAACTTTCTTTCCATTTCTTCAAACTTTTCCTTCATGGATTTCTCACTTTCTACTACCAAGGACATGTCTTTTTGCCATTGATTTCCTTGATCATGAAACTTCAATAATTTTTCTTAACAATCAGTGAGCTGATTACTCAGGTTCTCCTTTTCTCTTTCTATCTCAGCTAGTTTAGGACCTTGTATTAGCTGGGTGGCACATATGAGAATATTCTTTTTCAATAACTGAATGTATTTTCATTTCTCATCTAGAAACCTTTGGATCCCATATCCCTTATCATATTGGCCTCCAATAGCCAACAACTCAATTTGCAGCTTCTTTATCTATTTTTGGTGGGTCTTGTTTTCCATCTTTTCTTGCCATAATTGGTTCTCAATTTTACCTTTGAGGGTCTATAACTTGGATAATTCTAGAGTGATCTTCAATAGGTGAGTAAACAAGATATATCATGTCTTATTGTGTAGATGAATCATTTCAAGTACGAAGATATCATCTAGATTCACTTTTACTTCAATGGATCGGTTCTTGGTTGCCAAGGCCAAGTTCAAAGTGTTTCAGACATAAACCCTGACTGAAACCAATGAAACATCTTGATTAGAAATATTTCTTACTTCATAATATAATTCAGATTCTCTTCTGAATTTATGTCTTTCATGCCTTTCTATTTATCTACTAACTTTTCTTTTTTCTTTGACTGGGAGGAGGAATCAACAAGAGTACTATATGCAAATGTATACTCTTTTACCTCAAATGGAGGACCTGATATCTTCATTTTCCTTTTCCCTTTATCTACAACTGTATCTAGGACAAGTTGTCCTTCAGTTTCAACCTTCTTCCTTTTGGGAGTTCCAACAATGTCCTCATCATCAATATCGACTGCCTCGGGAAAATATCTTTGATTCTTTCCTTCTGATTGATTGGTTGATGGAGTGATTCTCTCAGCTGCAAAAACCAATTTGGATATACCAAGAAATAAAGAGACAAGCTCTCCTATACGAGAGATTGGATCTTCATATAAGTCAACAATATTTTGGGCCTCCTTTGGGTAATTAGACCAATTAGCAGCTTCTTCCAATCCCACAACCTCTTCGTGTTTTAAAGGTTTTCTCTTTTGATCCTTTCTCCCCTTTGAGATAACCTAGTGAGGATCATAGTTTATTGCAGGTTACGTCTCAAATCCTAACTCTCTAAGTAAAACTTCCACCATTGGAAAAGCACTCTTATTCTTGATGGTGAATAGACCTACAGCCCAACGGTATTTGATCTCACTGTACTTCTTATATTTCAGGAAGCGTTCAATCTCTACAAACAACTTTTGTCTGATGAACTCCATTGAGAAAATTCTTGGAGTTAGGAAGGCTAGTAACATGTAAGGTGACTGAGTGAAACCATACAGTCTGATCAATATTCCATATTCATACATGAACCAATCTCTTGTTCTCTTTTCTATAGAAGCTTGCAATAGATCCCATGTCTCTGGAAGCACTCGAGGCAGCCTCTTTTGGAAAATTGTAGCATAAATCTCTATCATGATTAACTTCATGAACTTGGTATAATCCTTGCACATTTCATATGTTAATACCATTTATGGTAGCTGTAGATTATCCTTGTTGAAAGAAAGGAACATATTCAATAGATATGACTGGAATCTAAAAGTTTTCATCTTGTGGAATTTCATTAGCTTACAATGAATATTATCAACTAAGAACTCATCAAATTTAATGCATGACACTTGTAATGACTGACTGGGTTCATTTGACTCAATAGGACAAGTGCTTAAAATTAAGAGAAGACTCATAAGGGTTTTAGTGTTGTATTTATCTGTGTCTAGACCCAAAAATTGACATAACATGGTTACTACACACTTGGTTTCTTCCTTAAATAGGGATGCATCGACTGGGAATGATGGGATAGATGACTTGTCTTATGTCTTGAAACATCTCTTATAAAACTCTTTCTTTCTCTCAATGGTGGACTCCTTAAAACATCAGAGTACAGACTCTTCACTGTAATATTTATCCTTTAAGGTAAACTCTTGAGGGACATACAGGGTTTTCCTAATGAATGAGGAATTAAAAAGACACAGAATGGTGGAGTGGTCGAGGTTCATTATGAGTCTTTCTTACATAGAATATTTTTTTACACGCCAATCCACAAATTCCAAGAAACCAGGGGTTTGTTCATTATAAAAAAGGTGAAAAAATGAATGATAGATGTTATGAAGGTTCATTCCCTGGTCCCTTAGAAAATTCAGCTTCTATTTCATAGCTTCAATTGGTCCATTTTAAAGGACAGGGTAAAAAACATCAGCATTCCTATCATCCAACAGTTTGTCTACTTTCTGATACTTTAAGTCATGAGTTTCTATATATTCCATTTGAGCCCTTTATACAACTTTCAAGGGGGATAAAAAGGAACTACCTAGTGTTAGAAAAGTAGCTGATGGATTCCATAGGAATTAGCTCCTTCTATACTTTCTATCATCTTCTTCTACTGATGCAAGCGAATAAAATAATGTATAGTCTTTTACGATTTTCCATATTCTTAAATATCTTGCATCTTTTGTCACCGGAACTTTTCTCATCCTTCCATTTTTTCTCGATGTGTTTTGCACCATTGATCTTCTATTCTATTTTGATTTCATTATTCTCCCTCAATTTTGTCATTTCTCTTAACTTCTATGCAACTCACATTCTCAAATTATATCTCAACCATCGATCTCGTCATGGGTCCTTTTTAACCGTCGATTTCATGTTTCCTTACTGATTCCGTGATTTGAAATGCACCTTTAGAGTGGGCATCTTCTATTTCTGATGAGTTTCTAGGATGTAGATCCTTACCCGATCAAATATTGATTATTCAGCTAGTTATTCCTTTATATGCCTTTCACAAGCTCCATATTCTTTCTCTCCCTTGCATCTTTGCATCGCGAAAAACATTTTATCTATAGATGTGAGTCTATGACGAATCTGGAACATTCATTGGTGTGCCTCCTACAATATTTCGTGATCCACATATTTTCTATCCTGCATATGTGTTCCAATCAAGAAATCCTTCATGATATGAGATCTCCGCCTCTTTTTAATCCCTTTCTTTCAATGTGGATTTCCCTACATAATTTTGTGAT
>LPNX010494959.1:269217-294136 GCA_001517045.1 Pseudotsuga menziesii | reverse complement strand
CTGAGAATTAAACTTTTGAGGGGGGTTTTTAAGAAGCGCCCCCAATTACCTTAAAAAATCATTTTTTTTTGGGAGGGGGGGGGGTTATCAAAACCGCTGGAAGCCACCTTTAGGGGAGGTTCCCGATGTTAGGTCCTTTAGAGAGGACTGTATTCCCTTTCTTCCTTCCCTAACAAATGGAGTGTAGGTTTTAACCAACAAATATCCACGCAGACCAATCATCAATGAAGGAGAAGGCTAAAAATAGAATGGATTATTGCTTACCACAAGTTTGACGCAAATGCGACATTAAAGTTAAAACCTGGATATGGGTACCTACCACCAAAGAAAACAAGTGAGCATCATTAAAAACCTGGAAACCATTTACTTAGAAAAGTAAACAGTTAGAGGGTGACACTTACCTGGGAAGAGGATTATGAAGGTAAAGATCCTGTTAGAAACATTTCAAGCCATTTCATGGTATGGCTATGATAAACAACCTAGTAAAATTGAAATCTTATAACAAGAAAGAATAATGTGTTTCTATGAAAAGTAATGTATAAATCCCTTAGGTCATTTATTTTTTGAATGACATTGATGATACAGGTGCAATTCCAAACCTCCATATGGATGTAGAATTGCATGTTTTCCAGCACATAGTAGTGGAGCTACTAACCATCTAAGCTCATTCAGCTCTAGAAACCACCATGTTAACGGATTTCACCATTGAACAAAGCCAACAAGTCAGGGAAAAAAATGAGAGTGGAAAATGAAGTCTCTAGTGATTCTTATGCTTTTGTGTTTCTCACAACCAATTCAAAGCTTTTGACAAAATGTAGTTGTCTTCACATGCATTTTATTACCAACGTACTACCAACTCACGAGCTTGTATCTACACTTAAACATGTAACTATATGTATTTTAATATAGGATACCATGTTTTAGTTTGTGATAGGATAGTCATAGCAATATTTAATATGATTCTTTACAAGATTAATTGGAAAGGTTTCAAAGGTCTGCGCAACCATGGTATAACCACTGCAAAATTACTTTTAACAATGTGCATTAGTGATAAGCAAGTCTAAGTGAAAAGGGAGTAATATGTACATGTTTTAAAAAACAAATTAGTAAAGAAATTACTTACCATGAAATGGATATTTTAGATGGTTAGATAGGTTCCAAAATGATAAGACCCCTCTCACCTACGAGAACGAAAAAAATGTATTACCGTAAGGTACGTAAGAAATAATCTCACCCTTAGTTTTTTTATTTCTCCCTACCTGTGATTAATATTATTGAAGATCTATATTTATTTATGTGAATGAACAAAAGATTACACAAAATTAAATATTTTATTTTTTATTTTTTTAGGCGTGTTTTGGTATGTTATAAATTCCTTGAACAAACATACATGACCTGCTTGGGATATATTTCACAATTAAGTGTGGATATGGGTTACATTATGACGTTTTTAATAGATTGTATGGATTTTAGACTTCTTGAAATGGTCTTGAGAAGCAATCTGGTGCTTACATCTTAAACAAAATATCTTGGCCTTGAGTTCCAAGAAGAAATAATAGAACCAATGAATATGATCAGTGACATTAGGAGGTTTTTGCCTACTTATTATATGTCTTGAGGCCCTTTTAATACTCTCGAAAGGAATCCTAATACATAGAACATAAGGGAATATTTAGGGAATCTAGGGGTATGAATGGAAACTTAATTCTATGTCATAGCATATCCCAAGTGTTTCATTTTCTTAAAAGTCAAGATATGGGAGCCAATAGAATAATTTTAGCAATATGTATGCATATTAAGGCCTTCGACATGGTTCGGTGACGAAATGTAGGGATGCGTCCCTAAAGCAAGATTCTAGGTATGCATAGACATGAACACCATAAACCACTACACATGTCATACCACCTTTTAAGTGCCTACATTTAGGAACAACACATTGGTCCCCCAGAAAATGACATCTAAAGAAAATCCTTATCCTTTGAATAAGGATATTAGAAATATTATTAAACTTTTCACATTATATATGGGTATTAAGGTCCTCAACACAACTGGGAGACAAGACATGAAACAAGTGCGTAAAGGGATATTATTGGAATTGAGGCCAAAGAGGGATATATTGAAAAAAAAACATGTCCTATTGAGGGAATATTTTACCTCCAAGTGGGGATATTGAGACAAATATAGCTTTTGAAGGAAAAGGTATCATTCAAAAAAAACTCAACATAATATTGGGAAGAAAAATGGGCCTTTGACTAAAAATGAATATTTTGTGCATCCAATTCAAATGAAAATGTGTTTAGCCATCACACATAAACTCATAGCCGAATCCTTCATTGTGAAGTGAGAATATTCCAACTACTGTAATTTTTTAGAACCGTGTATTGGTAGTGAGGACTAGTTTAAGTCCAAGTTATTAAACATTGACATTAATCCTAAATGGTAGCTTGTAAAGTTGAAAGGTCATGATAAAGGACTCAGTCCACCACACATGACGTCTTTATGGGATATTTTTCCTTTTAGTGGTTATATGGGGAACAATATAATATTTTAAGAACTAAATATGCATTATGGACACCTACCAATTGTTAAGTGATGAACATAATCCTTAGGATATACAGTAATATTTTAGGTATCCTACTTCAACAAAAACACCTTCAGCCAAAACTCTTAACCTCCTAAGAGTAACATTTTCTTTTGAATTGGTATATCGGCTCCATTAGAAGATTTAGTGCAGAAATAATAAATCAATGCTATGAGCAATGATGCTAAGAAGAAGCATAGGAAATAGATATTGTTACTAAGAATTCTCACAAGCATACATAGGAAAAATATAGAGAAGAAAAGAGACTGAATCACATGAATGAAGAGATGAATATTGGTGTGTATCCTTCCATTGAATAATTATGAATAATAGTGTACATAAATAGTACATCCCTCATAGGAAAATCAAGTTGTATGGAGACAACTCATAAATCTCAAAAAGACTGACTTACCAAAATATAGCAAACCCCCATAGGTGTCTAAAGCATTGCCCAAATCTATTAAGGACCTCATGAATTGGAAAAAGCATGAGTGGGTTATCAAGGAGATGGAAAAAAAATGATAATCCTAGAAAATGGAGGAAAAGTCATGAAGGATGGGTTGGCAACAAAAGCACCCAGTTTCCTAGTTTGACTAGCTTTACCTTATCCATGGAAAAGCAGGAAAAGTAGAATCAAGCAGAATATTCTATAAAGTGATGTATACTAATTATGGATGGTCAAAATCTGGTCAAGAGCAACATATAATTAGAAATAAATCATTCCTAGGATATAGATGGCATGTATTGACTTTAAGGTGCAAGTGGATGCCAACTAATTTAAGCTAGTGGGTTAATAATTAATCAAATACTGATTAATTATTTTATCCTAAGTTATGAGTGGGTTTAATATTTTCCAACACCCCCCTATAAGTCTGAGTTTTTCATGGTATGACAAAAAAATATGGACGCATATGGATGCATATAGGTCCCAACAATAAGGATATGGTCACCCTTTAACAATTATTATGTCTAGAAAAGTGAGGAAAGAGGCAAAACCACATGGGGGAAATCCTCCCTCAAGATAGGAAAAGGCACAAATTTTGAAATTTGTCTTCAATATTTCTTCATCTTCACTTTAATGAGCTGAATGAACTGCTTCTGGATGAAGGACTTGCTGAAGAAATCATGAACTCTATGATCATGCGGTAGAGTGTAGAACCGGCAAGAGGGAAGAGGATAGACTCCTTGTATCTCATCAATTGATGAAGTAGGAGAATTATCTGAATGATTATTTCTTCTTTCAAACTTTGATATGCAAACATAATCTGAAATGGAAAAGAGATCTATGCATACTCCTTTCCAAAGAGTACAAAAATTAAGACAATTGATTTCACACCCAATTCCTTGAACAGCTGCAAAACTGTGATGTGCACCTGTATAGATCTGGTATGAGGCTGGTAAAACTTTGATATATCAGAAATATTATCATATGGAACATCAAATACAAATGCTTCAGTGGCTCCATGAGTATATAGGGCTGGACTAGGAAAATTATGAGCAACTGGGGAAAACTAATAGGTGTAAAAATATGAATGATGGATGGGCATAAGATCTTAACCATAATTGTTTAGAACAGATCCAAACATGTTTAATATCAGTCCAAAGATGACTAAGGACATGGATAGCCAGCCCCTGAAAGATAAGAAAGACATCAAACCATGTAAGATAAATATCATTGCATAAGAGACCAATGAGGAATCAACTAGTGAACTTGGGATTTATATAGTCTTAGGATTATTCAGCGGTATGGTAGGTGGTATGAATCGTGGTATGATATGTGTATCAACCTACAAATATGCTTCTGAATCAGAATCCAAAGGATTACATATAAGCATATCAGTAGACTCATGGGAATACACTGGTGATGAATCCTCTGTATGAAAGGAGGAAAGAATGAGATGTTCACAATATTCAAGGGTATGCACAAAGTGTGAAGGATATGGCACATAGATCTTAGAGTCTAAGATAGGAGATTTAGAGAACAATGAATGGGTTATAGGATCATCATCAATATCAACAGAATCTTGATATGTTAATTATTTTTCATCAATATTATCACAAGACTAAAAATAACCTTCGAGAGACACAAAAAAAATATGGCTCTTCAATATTTGGTTCTTCATTGAAGGAGGAAGAATTTGAATCAAGGAGAGTAGAAGCAACATGAAATATATGAGAAAATTCTTCATCATGATCAACTCCATCAAAGAATGTAGAGGCCAAGAAACATTGAGAGAGAGAATAAGAGGAGATGTTGGGTTCGCTCCATGCTTCATCTTCAATTTCCTACAAACCAAAAGCTTTGTCCAAATTCTTCCAAAGCTCAAATGGATACTCAATAGAATATATGAGATGATATATATTTGGAGACATTCCCAAACACATAATTCCATAATATCTATCAATTATTAAGCCAATCAATCTTCTCTTCATAAGGCTCAGGTTCACTCAATGCACCAATGGAGACATCAAAGAGCCATTGCCGCTTCAATTATGCGCTCATATTTGGATTCCAGTCAGCATTGTTTAAAGGAGGTAGTAGAAGAAATTTTGGATCCATATATAAGTTTTTTATATGCTCTATGAGATACTCTCTGCAACCTCCAAAAAAAACTAGGAGAAAATATTGTAAGCTAGACAAGCTCTTCTTCAGAGAGGTATAGGAGACTGTATATGCTCCTCAACTCTGTAGAACTTGATCAACCTTGCTTCTTTTATAGGATGTAGAATATGGAAAGGTTGTGATCCTTGTATCTCTGATACCATGTATAAATAATAGATCAATTCTATAAGAAATGATGCTAAGAATAAGCACAGGAAACATATCTTTCTACTAAGAATTCTCAGAAGCATACACCGGAAAAATAGAGAGAAGAAAAGAGACTAAATCACATGAATGAAGAGATGAATATTGGTGTGTATCCTTTCATTGAATAATGATGAATAATATTTTCCATAAATATCACATCCCTCATAGGAAAATTCAAGTTATATGGAGACAACTCATAAAGCTCAAAAATACTGACTTACCAAAATATAGCAAACACCAATAGGTGGCTAAAGCACTTCCCAAATCTATCAAGGACCTCACGAATTGGAAAAAGAATGACTTAGTTTTAAAGGATATAGAAAAAAAATGCTAATCCTATAAAATAGAGGAAAATTCATTAAGGATGGTTTGGAAACAAAACTACCCAGTTTCCTAGTTTGACTAGCTTTACCTTATCCATAGAAAAGTAGGAAAAGTAGAATAGAGTAGAATCTGTTGTAAAGTGTTGTATACTTATTCTGGATTGTCAAAAGGTGGTCAAGATCAAATAATAATTGAGCCAAGAGGCTCTCTACAGCCCAGTATGGGGGAGATCTTGTAACGTTACGTAACGTTGTAACGTTACGTAACATTACATAATGTTATGTCAGCTATAAAAAAAATGATTGACTACTAGCTTCCCATAACGTGACTGCTAGAGGATAGAACTACAGCACCTAAGAGAAATAAATTCGTTTGAGTAAACTTAATAACATACTTGCTGTATCGTCATAGGAAGGATTGGCTGTTGGAAGAACATTTGCTCTCTTCAAGAACTATCAAATCGATGGCAACAAGGAAATGATTGTAGTTGGAATGATGAATGTTGTGGGTTCGTGCACTTCCTATTATGTTTCAACAGGTATTTTTCTCTTTCCTTCAATCTTATCAGTGGTAGACAGAAATGATCCGGGTTGAAATTATTACTAAACCGTTCAATTTTTCTCTTTGAAGTAGGTGTTAAAGTGTTATTCAGCTCTGTACGAATGCCATAACTGTTGATGATGAATGTTTGTGTGATGGTTTGCAGGTGCCTTCTCCAGATCAGCTGTGAATTTCAATGCGGGATGCAAAACAACAGCCTCAAATGTAGTAATGGCTATTTCCATGATGCTCATGCTTATGTTTCTAACTCCTCTTTTCTATTACACCCCAAATGCGGTTCTGTCGGCCATTATTACCTCGGCAATGCTGGGTCTAATCGATATCCATGCCGACATTCATCTATGGAAGGTGGACATGATCGACTTATTCGTGTTCTTGGGAGGTTCATTGGGCGTTGCTTTTGCCAGTGTTGAAATTGGCTTGATCACATCGGTAAGGTTACACATTTATAGTTATGCTCAAAAAGTTTTGAATGAATTTGGTCTATTGAAAACCATTACATCAAGTTATAAGATTGCCGTTTTAAATTATTGGAATTGCAGCTTTCTGCAAATCTCAAACCAAAGTAATGTAATTACTTGATGCTTATCCCATATGCATAGGATTAATTGGATCGGCTTAACTAAAAATTGGGTGGTTTGTCAGGAAAAATCTAATCAATTTGTATAAGAGTTTGGATCAACTTAACTAAAAATTGTGTGGTTGTTTTGAAAAAAATCTAATCAATTTCAATTATTAAATTGCAGGTATCCATCTCATTGGTAATATTGTTGATGCACGTCATGAGGCCTCATACTGTAGTTCTGGGAAACATTCCTGGAACGATTGTTTACAGAAGCACAGAGCAATACCCTAATGCAGACAGAGTTCAGGGTATTCTCATACTGCGCATAGATTCTCCAATTTTTTTTGCCAACTCTAGCTATCTGCAAGAAAGGTTTGCTTTCTATCGATATCTACCCATTTCTCAAAATTTGTGAAGGCTTGAGTTCGAATTTGTTTTCTGGAGTCTTTTGGGTTTCGAAGTTAAAGATGAATATATTCTTCTTCTTTTTTGACATGGGAAAACATGAGGTGGGGTTTTCCAATTTTTGAAGGGTGACAAGAAGGCATTATGATCTGTGAAAACTCTAATTAATTTCGTAATTGCGAAATTGTTTAATTTTCTCTGGTTTTGAGGATGACAGGATAATTAAATGGATCGAAGATGAAAACCAAAGGCATGATCAAACTCTCCGCTACGTAGTCCTGGACATGACTCGTGAGTATTTTCTGTATCAACATTGATTTTGATTATTGTTGCAACCTCATCAAATAAATGATTATCCATTTGCTAACGTCGTGCCATTAATAAATATTCCTCCCAGCTGTGACTAGCATTGATACAAGCGGAATCAGTGCTCTTGAAGAGATGAAAAAGAAATTGGATCTGCGCAGAAATTGGATCTGCAACTGATAAGATTGAAGGAAAGAGAAAAAGACCTGTTGAAACATAACAAGAAGTGCATGAACCCACAAAATTCATCATTCCAATCGCAATCATTTCCTTGTTTCCATCGATTTGATAGTTCTTGAAGAAAGCAAATGTTCTTCCAACAGCCAATCCTTCCAATGACGATTCAGCAAGTATGTTATTAAGTTTACTCAAACAAATTTATTTCTCTTAGGTGATGTAGTTCTATCCTCCAGGATTCAACCAAATTAAACAATCCATCTCGAGAGCATTACATAAATAATCAAATAATAAAGGTGTGTATATAGTCATATTATGAGCGATAAAAAACCAGTACAGATATTTTAATCTAAAATTATATATATGCAAAAACTACGAAGGATGGAAAAATATATTTATTAATTATCCCAATACTTTTAACCATATATAATTTACTTATATTTTTCATTTATTAGGTTTTAAGTTTAACCGGATATCTTATTTGAAAAAAAAAATTATTAAAAAATAATATAATTTTAAAACTAAAAAAATAAATTTTATACATACAACGAATGTCTCGGTGTGTAGCTTCGCGGAGGCCATAGCAGTCAACAATGTCAGCCATACGACCATGAAAACTAACCTGTTAGAGACATGTTGATTGGACAATTCCATTGTAGTTTGAACTTTGACTTACAGTACAATAGGTATATCCAATACCAGAATAGAGGAAACGTATGAGTTTTATGCTGCACTGCTTCATCCTTCTACTAATTCAGCTTCAAACCCTAGAGTCCTTACCTATTTGAGAGCTTAAAACAGACATGGATTCTGAAAGTAAGGAGATAAGTATTTATATAAATGCAAAATAACCAGTGATCAATCTACGTTGAAGTTGTTAAAAGTGGTTAAAGTTGGTAAATTTAGGTGTTGAGTCCAGTTGCAGAAAGATGAGGATACAAACACTTTAGTTCATGACATTGATTGGAGAAGAGGGGACACCACAGAAGCAGCTTACGCGAGAGAGGATAACACCTTTTTAAGAGTGTGATGGCGTCATAGTTGAATTTAAGCTCATGGTTGTATCATTAGTAGAGTTAAGCTAATAGTTGCATCTAATAGTTAATTTAAAAGATAAAATTTAATATTAATATAATATTAATATTTCACTAAAGGAAGTTTGCACCTCAAGATATTTTATCCCTCTCGGGGCTTGATAGAGCTTAGGATTTGGATCTACACTGGTTAGAAATAAATCATTCCTGGGATACAGATGGCATGTATTGACTTTAAGGTGCAAGTGGATGCCAACTAATTTAAGCTAGTGGGTGAATAATTAATCAAATAATGATTAATTATTTTATCCTAAGTTATGAGTGGGTTTAATATATTCCAACATTTAGAGCACTAGGTGTTTATATTAGTGCATTGACTATGGTAAAGGGGCGGGGGTCTAAGGAATCAATCCCTAAGGTAGGTTATATGTATTGAGGGTCATGGATGAAGAATTTAACCACCACATATAACCTCTTTCTAAAATGGTTTATCCCTAAGACAGGATATGTGATGCATTGAAAGATTTCTACCACTAATGATGGGTCATAAGTCCTTAAATAAGGTTAGCTGAGGAAATTTTATCCTTAGGACTTAAATGAATATTCTAGTAATACTAGCCAAAACACATCACCTTGAACCACCGTAGATATTATATTGAGGGTATCCTTACCTATAGCTGAGGATATGGTCATGAATTAAAAAATGTGAGGAAAAGGTTTTGGTGTTGAGGAATTGACTGTGGTCAATTGGAGAAGATTAGGAATTAGGCATTAAATGTAGCTTGTAAGGATCATTTACAAACATTTGATGATGACTCCAAGAACCAAAAATTACTTTTTGATTAAATATATGGAATTCAAGACACGATAGGGGGGTAATTAAGAAAACAATTAGAACCAGGTTTTAATCTCAAGGCTATGTGCATTGTTTATGGAGAAAAAGTAGGTTCTAGTAAGTAAAGGTAGTTTATATGGATGATCTAGAGAAAATAACAATTCATTAAATATCCATAAACAAACATTCTAGGGTATGTCCCTCTTCAAAGAGGGGATATTATTGTAATTAGGATATTTTCATGTTTAAAGACGAGACTCAAAGTCCTAGATATAGTTTGGTGAAGTAACCCATGAAATAGGTCCTGAAGGAATCGTTCAGGCATCTAGGGATAATAGCGATGGTTCCAACCACCAGATGGGACTTCTGAAAGGCATAATTTTTTTCTAAGTGGGGATATGAGTTCCATTATTTTTTTTAAAATTAGGTAAACATCTGAGGCATTGGACATATTTAATGGAGGAAACCTAGATGTTAGGATCTAAGTAAATATTCTAAAAATTGATGGCCAAGAAGGCCTAAAAAAAGCACCCATGAATTATCAAGGATATCTATATCCTCTAATTAGGGTTCTTGATGTCACTAAATGGTTTTGATTAGTATGTATCGGTTTTGAGGTTGTTGAAATGATGGAGGAATTAATCTGATTCCATAGGTACTAGTGAAATATTTGGGGCATCAATTGGCACGAAGGAGTCTCTTCTCCAATACCCATGTCCTTCAAATGCTATCATTTTCCTCTAAGAAAGGATTTAAACACCTTTTTGAGTTTTCATTCAAGATATATGGGTTCTATGGATTTAACATGGTGAAGGGAGGAAACGCAAGTCGTAGCTCTTGAAGCAAGTTTCTAGGCATCTAAGGAAGAAACACCAACCATCAAACTACCATGCCTCCATCTGGTGAATGTAAGTTTAGCATGTGTATGGGGATATATTAATTGTTATCTATTAGTTGTAACATTAAATATGGTTATTTGGGGATTATAACCTTAGACATGGCCTTGGGAGGAAACTCAAGAATTATTCCCTAAATGAAGCTTCCACGAATTGATCACTAAGAATAACACCTTGAAGCACCACACATGGTTTTCTAATGTTAGGTATATGTAATTGGGGGTGGTAGAGATGGATGGGGACACAACCTATGTATTAGACTATATACGAAGCTTATATGAATGCAATGTCATGGACCATGGCTCAAACACCATGCATGACCTATCCTAGAAGTATTCTTCGTAAATGTCAACATCTTATCATGTGAATATTTTTTATCTATTTAAAATGTAACTTGGCCATTAATTTCTTTCTCATTGCTTTCATCATGACTTCTAGAATGACCATGAGAATATATATTGTGGTGATGAGGATTAGACATTAATTTGTTTTCACATGGTTTTCATCGTGACTTGTAGCATGGTGATGATAATAAATATATGTCTTATGTTTTTTATTGGAGGTACTCTCACCAAGATGAGAAGCTAATTCAATATGGGTCTATTCCATATTTCACATCCACTTCTATACACACACAAAGTTAAATCAAATATATCCTTAAAAAAGTAGAGATAAAGACTAACAATAACCATATTAATAAGATTAATATGTTCAGAAGTGGTCGATAGTCATATATTTGACACTGATAAAAAAAATATTCCTAAAAAATATGTCAATTACTTGTATGTAATAGTTAGTCTAATATAACGTCCATTTAATTTGTGGTTGTTAAGGTGATAGTTGAAGTTAAGCTCATAGTTGTACCATCATTGGAGTTAAAATAATAGTTGCATCTAATAGTTAATTTAAAAGATAATATAAATATATTGCACTCAATATAAAAGCTTCTAGTTATCTTGACTTTTTCACTTCCAAATAGAGTTCAAGTAAGCCTTATGCACATTTACTCGATCACCAACTGCCAAATGGAATTTGATTATCACATGAGCTTTCCATTACCATGCCATTAAGTGAAATTATCAAATCAATTCAGATGGACTTATTAACAGTTTAGAGGAGTTTATTAGGAGTTCCACTGTCACTCAAACTACACGTTACTACAACTCCCACATATAAAATATTGCTTGACTAAACTGTGTGCACATTGGCTCAACTTCTATAACCGAGATGGAGTTCCACTGTCAAATGGAATACACATTACCATGCCATTAAGTTCAGTTATGAATGAGCTATTTTTTATTATTTGTTTATTTTTTTCCAACTACCACAAAGTGCAGTTATCACATGAGCTATTTTTTGATTTTTTTATAACTGTTAATTATGAATTCTTAAGGACATCTATAAAATCAATACACTTGTATTATTGTCATCCATGGATGGAAATGATTAGAGGATATTCCACCCCAAAATTCTAAGATATATACCACTTTAGATGTAATTATAAAGATTGATTTCAAAATATAAAACGCAAAACCACAAAAAAACAATTTATAAGAAGTTGAAATATTATAAACATTTAGTAAATCCTAAATTATTAAAGGAAATATTAAAAATCTAAGATTATTGTGAAAATAAACAAAACTAATATTTTCAAAATCAATGCTAATGCTATTAACTTTCATAATAAAAATGTGGTAACATGAATAAAACTAAAAAAAAATTGAGTGAGATGCTTGAAATGAAGTACAATTGCTGATATATTAAATTTTAAATTAACTATTAGATACAACTATTAACTTAACTACAATTATTATACAACTATGAGCCTAACTTCAAATCTAATCATGGTTATGTTGGATAACTATTAGTTTAAATAATGGACCAATCTCCTGTTCTCTTTTCTGTAGAAGCTTGCAATAGATCCCACATCTCCTGTTCTCTTTTATGATCACGATTATCATGGTAATGGTTATAATAAATTATTCTTGATGTTAAAAATTCCACCATTGGAAAAACACCCTTATTCTTGATGGTAAATGGACCTATAGCCCAAGGGTATTTGATGTCACTGTACTTCCTATATTTCAGGAAGTGTTCAATCTTTACGAACAACTTTTGTCTGATGAACTCCATTAAAAAAATTCTTGGAGTTAGGAAGGATGGTAACATGTAAGGTGACTGAGTGAAACCATATAGTCTAATCACTTTTCCATATTCATACATGAACCAATCTCATGTTCTATTTTCTGTAGAAGCTTGCAATAGATCCCGCATCACTGGAAGCACCTGAGGTAGCCTCTTTTGGAAAATGGTAGCATAAATCTCTATCATGAGTAAGTTCATGAACTTGGTATAATCCCTGCACATTTCATATGTTCATACCATTTCTTGTAGCTGTAGATTATCCTTGTTGAAAGAAAGGAACATATTCAATAGATATGACTAGAACCTAAAAGTTTTCATCTTGTGGAAGTTCATTAGCTTAGAATGAATACTCTCAGCTAAGAACTCATCAAATTTAATGCATGACACTTGTCATGAGTAACTAGGTTCATCTGACACAATAGCACAAGTTCTTAAAACAAAGAGAAGACTCATAAGGGTTTCAGTGATGTATTTATCTGTGTCTAGACCCAAAAAATTGACAAAACATGGTTACTACACACTTGGTTTCTTCCTTAAAAAGGGCTGCATCGACTCAGAATGATGGGTTAGATGCCTTGTCTTATGGTTTGAAACATATCTTAAAAAACTCTTTCTTTCTCTCGATGGTGGACTCCTTAAAACATCGAAGTATAGACTCTTCACTGCAATGTTTATCCTTTAAGGTAAACTCTTTAGGGAAAGATAGGTTATTCCTAACGAATGAGGAATTAACAGGACCAAGAATGGTGGAGCGGTCGAGGTTCATTATGATTCTTTCTCACATAGAATAGTTGTTTACATAGCAATCAACAAATTCTGAGAAACCAAGGGTTTTTTCATTTTTAAAAAGGTGAAAAAAGGACTGAAAGATGTTATGAAGGCTTGTTCCTTGGTCCCTTAGGAAATTCAATTTTGTTTGACAGCTTCAATGGGTCCATTTAAAAGGACAGGGTCAAAAACATCAGCATTCCTATTATCCAATAGTTCTTCTACTTTATGATTATCTAAGTCATGAGTTTCTATATTTTCCATTGGAGCCCTTTATATAACTTTCAGGGGGGGACAAAAAGGAACTACCTGGTATTTGACAAGTAGTTAATGGAAACCATAGGAATTAGCTCCTTTTTTACTATCTATCATCTTCTTCTATCGATGCAAGAGAATAAAATAATGTACAGTATTTTACAATTTTCCATATTCTTAACTCTCTTGCATATTTGATCATCGAAACTTTTGTCAACCTTCCATTTTTTCCCAATCTATTTTGCACCATTGATCTTCTGTTCTATTTTGATTTTGTTATTCTCCCTCAATTTTGTCATTTCTCTTAACTACTATGTAGCTCACATTCTGAAATTATATTTCAACCATCGATCTCATCATGGGTCCTTTTTAACCACCGATTTCATGTTTCCTTACTGATTCCGTGATTTGAAATGTACCTTCAGAGTGGGCATCTTCTATTTGCGAAAAGGTTCTATGATGTAGATCCTTACCCAATCAAATATGGATTATTCATCTAGTTATTCCTTTATCCTCCTTTCGCAAGCACCATATTCTTTCTCTCCCTTGCATCTCTGCAATGAAAAATATTTCATCTATAGATATGATTCTACGATGAATCTGGAACATTCACTAGTGTGGCTCCTACAAGATTTCATGATCTACATATTTTATATCCTCCATGCATGTTCCCATCACTAAATCCTTCACGATTTGATATATCCTCCTCTTTTTAATCTTTTTTGTTGAATTTGGAGGGCCTTACATAATTACATGATAGTGAGGCAAACTACCCATCGTGCCAGTTTTGGGGGGAGTCTTTCTAAACCCCCACAAAAGTCTTGATGGGATTTTAGGGGGGTTTAAAAACCACCCCTAAAATTCATATTCTCAAAAATTTTGAGGGGTTTTTAAGGACCACCCCTAAATACCTTTGAAAATTTTGGGGGGAGGGTTAGAAAAACCACCACAAGCCACCTTTAGGGGGGGTATTTCTAAACCCCCCCCCCCCCCCCCCCCCCCCCCAAAAAAAAAAAAAGTCATGGGAATTAGACTCTTGGTGAGGGGGGGGGGTTCAAAACAGCCACCAAAAGTATTGAGAATTGGACTCTTGGGGGGGGGATTTTTAAGAAACTGCCCCCAAATGTATTGGGAATTTGAACTTTTTGGGGGGGGTGGGGGGTTCTTTAAAAACCACCCCAAAAAGTCCAATTTTTGGAACTTTTGAGGGGTTTTTTTAAGAACCACCCCCAAAGACCTAAAAAAAAATTGGGGGTAGAGGGGCTTATCAAAACCATCGCAAGACAAAGTTCCACCCAAAAGGGTATTTTTTTGTAGTGTAAGCTTACTCAAGGATAAAATGGGAACCTGGGGAGAAAATTAATTGTATATAATATAAATAATTAATTTGAAAACTTAAAACTACTAATTTAGATTAAAGGTAATGTAGCTAGTATTCGATGCAAACAAGGAAAACCATTGTTTCTACTTTTATAATTATCCTAATCGTGACGGTAATGATTTATCAGAAATCATGAAAGTAATAAACATCAGATAACTAATTATAATATGAAGGAAAAGAATCTACAGCTTTTATTTTGCATAGAAAATATATTATGGGCAGTTACTACTAAACTTCTCTAGATACTAAACATACTTTTATGAACAAATTATAGAATTAGAATTAAGTCACCGATAGAAAATAAATAGTTAGAACTTGGATAATATGCAGAATGGGGACAAACACCCAAAGGAGACCGTTCCACCCAACCGTCTCTTGAAGCATCCAAGGTTACCTGCTTAGGACCCCCGAGCTTGTTCACTGAACCACTTGGGTCTATATCACTAGATAATATCACACACAAAACTTGTTGTAACTTAGTACTCAGTAGCAGACTTAAATCAACAATTATAGTTTATTTATCCCCTCATCAAACTCCTTGTGTGCCTGATTTTTTAGTTTTGCAGTGGTCGTAAGGTTCATTCACTTTAAAAATAGAATGTAGTGAGCCTCCTCCTAAATTTGATGATATTTATAAGATTTCCTAGGTCTTTGGGCTAGTTTTGGAATTAAATGAGCCACCTGCTCAATTCCCCCTCTCTCGGAACATGACAACAATTTTAGGGATTTTTCTTCCTGCAACAGCTGGAAAGTGAAATGCTAGTTCTACCACTTGTCAACAAACCTTCTGCAGCTTCTCATTCCTCCCAATCGGTTAGTGAACACTCATTCAACAGTCTCCTTTGGGTAGGTGTCTCTTCTATTTAATTATTAAAATAAATAAATATTCAATTACAGTCATCCTTGACCAACTTGGTCATAAAAACTTGACAATTTCACTCATATAGATGCCCTACCAGATTGGATAACATCCAAACCCCCGAAATATATAGTTGGGACAAGTTCGTGATGTGAGGTCCTTTATAGAGGACTATATTCCCTTCCTTCCTTCCACAGCAAATGGAGTGTAGATTTTAACCGACAAATTTCAATGCAGAACAATCATGAATGAAGGAGAAGGATAAAACTAGAATGGATTATTACTTACCACAAGTTTGACACAAATGCGACATCAAAGTTAAAACCCGAATATGGGTACCTACCACCAAGGAAAACGAGTTAGCATCATTAAAAACCTGGAAACCATTTATTAAAAAAGTAAATTGTTAGAGGGTGACACTTACTTGGGAAGAGGATTATGAAGGTAAAGATCCTTTTTGAAACCTTTCAAGCCATTTCATGGTATGGCTATGATAAACAACTTGGTAAACTTCAAATCCTATAACCGGAAAGAATTATGTGTTTCTATGCAAAGTAATGTATAAATCCCTTAGGTCATTTATTTTTTGGTTGAGATCGATGATCTAGGTACGATTCCAAACCTCCATATGAAATTAGAATTGCAAGTTTTCCTGCACATAGTAGTGGAGCTACTGACCATTTGAGCCCATTCAGCTCCAGAAACCGCCATGTTAACGTATTTCACCATTGAACAAAGCCAACAACTTAGGGAAACTAATGAGAATGGAAAATGAAGACTCTAGTGATTCTTATGCTTTTGTGTTTCTCACAATCAACTCAAAGATTCTCACAGAATGTAGTTGTCTTCACATGCATTTATTACCAACTTACTACCAACTCACGAGCTTGTATCTACACTTAAACATGTATCTATATGTATTTTAATATAAAATACCATGGTTTAGTTTGTGATAGGATAGTCATAGAAATATTTAATATGATTATTTAGAAGATTAATTGGGAAGGTTTCAAAGGTCTGCGTGACCATGGTATAACCCCTACAAAATTAATTTTAACAATGTGCATTAGTGATAATCAAGTCTAAGTGAAAAGGGATTAATATGTACATGTTTAAAAACAAATTAGTAAAGAAATTACTTACCATCAAATGGAGATTTTAGATGATTAGATAGGTTCCAAAACGATAAGACCCCTCTCACCTACGAGAACAAAAAAAAGTATTAGCGTAAGGTGCGTAAGCAATACTCTCACCCTTAGTTTTTTATTTTCCCCTACCTGTGATTAATATTTTTGAAGAGCTAGGTTTATTTATGTGAATGAACAAAAGATTACAAAAAATTAAATATTTTGTTTTATTTTTTAGGCATGTTTTGGTATGTTAGAAATTCCTTGAACGAACATACATGACCTACTCGAGATATATTTCAGAATTAAGTGTGGGTATGGGTGACATTATGATGTTTTTAATAGCTTGTGTGGGATTTATACTTCCTGAAATGGTCTTGAGAAGCAAGCCGAGGCTTACATTTTAAACAAAATAGCTTGGCCTTGAGTTCGAAGAAGAAATAATAGAACCAACGCATATGATCAGTGACATTAAGAGATTTTTGGCTACTTAGTATATGTCTTGAGGCCCTTTTAATACTCTCTAAAGGAATCCTAAGACATAGAACATAAGGGAATATTTGGGGAATCTAGGGGTATGAATGAAAACTTAAATCTATGTCATAGCATATCCCAAGCGTTTCATTTTCTTAAAGTTCAAGATATGGGAGCCAATAGAATAATTTTAGCAATATGTATGCATATTAGGGCCTTTGACATTATTCTGGAGGAAATGTAGAGATGGGTCCCTAAAGCAAGATTCTGGGTATGCATGGAAATTAACACCATAAACCACTACACATGTCCTACCACCTTATAAGTGCTACATTTAGGAAAAACTCATTGGTCCCCCACAGATGACCTCTCAAGAAAATACTTGTCCTTCGAGTAAGGATGTTAGAAACATTATCAAACTTTTCACATTAGATATGGGTATTAAGGTCCTCAACATGGTTGGGAGACAAAACATGAAACAAGTATGTAAAGGGATATTATTGGAATTGAGGCCCAAGAGGGATATATTGAACAAAAACACATGTCCTATTGAGGGAATATTTGACCTCTAATTGGGGATATTGAGACCAATATAACTTTTGAAGTAAAATGTATCATTCACAAAACACTCAACATAATATTGGGAAGAAAAATGGGCCTTTGACTAAAAATTAATATTTTGTGCATCCAGATCCAATGAAAATGTTTTTAACCATCACAAATAAACTCATAGTTGAATCCTTCACTGCCAAGTGAGAATATTGCAACCACTGTAATATTTTAGAACCGTGTATTGGTTGTGAGGACTAGTTTAAGTCCAAGTTATTAAACATGGACATTAATCATAAATGGTAGCTTCTAAAGCGGAAAGGTCATGATAAAGGACTCAGTCCACCACACATGACATATTTATGGGATATTTTTCCTTTTAGTGGTTATATGGGGAACAATATAATATATTTTAAGAACTAAATATGCATTATGGATACCTACCAATTGTTAAGTGCTGAACATGATCCTTAGGATATACAGTAATATTTTAGGTATCCTACTTCAACTAAAACATTTTCAACCAAAACTTTTAACCTCCAAAGATTAACATTTTCTTTCAAATTGGTATATGGGAACCATTAGAAGCATTAGAACACTACGTATTTATATTAGTGCATTGACTAGGGTAAAGGGAGGGGATCTAAGGAATTAATCCCTAAGGTAGGTTATAAGTATTGAAGGTCATGGATGAGGAATTTAACCACCACATATAAACTCTTTTTCGAATGTTTGATCCCTAAGAGAGGATATGTGATCCATTGAAAGGTTTCTACCACTAATGATGGGTCATAAGTCCTTAAATAAGGTTAGCCAAGAAAATTTTATCCTTAGGACTTAAATGAATATTCTAGTAATATTGGGCAAAAACATCACCCTAAACGATCGTAGATATTATATTGAGGGTATCCTTACCTACAGGTGAGGATATGATCATGAATTAAAAAGTGTGAGGAAGAGGTTTTGGTGTTGAGGAATTAACTGTGGTCAACTAGAGCAAATTAGGAATTAGGCATTAAATGTAGATTCTAAGGATCATTTACAGACATTTGACGATGACTCCAAGAACCAAAAATTACTTTTTTATTAAATATATGGAGTTCAAGACACAATGGGGGCGATAATTAAGAAAAAAATTAGCACCAAGTTTTAATCTCAAGGATATGTGCATGGTTTATGGAGGTAAAGTAGGTAACAGTAAGTAAAGGTAGTTTATATGGATGATGTAGAGAAAATAACAATTCAATAAATATCCATAAACAACCTTTATAGGGTATGTCTCTCTTCAAAGAGGGGATATTATTGTAATTATGATGTATTCATGTTCAAAGTTGAGACTCAAAGTCCTAGATATAGTTTGGTGAAGTAACCCATGCTATAGGTCCTAAAGTAATCGTTCAAGCATCTAGGGATAATAGCAATGGTTCCAACCACCAGATGGGAATTCCCAAAGGCATAATTTTTTTCTAAGTGGGGATATGAGTTCCATTAGTTTTTTTATAATTAGGTAAGTATCTAAAGCATTGTACATATTGAATGGAGGAAACCTAGATGTTAGGATCTAAGTAAATATTCTAAAAATCGATGGCCAAGAAGGCCTAAAAAAAGCACCCATGACTTATCAAGGATATCTTTAGCCTCTAAGTCGGGTTCTTGGTGTCATTAAGTGGTTTTTATTAGTATGTATCAGTTTTTAGGTTGTTGAAATGATGGAGGAATTAATCTAATTCCATAGGTACTAGTGGAATCTTTGAGGCATCAATTGGCATGAAGGATTCCCTTATGCAATACCCATGTCCTTCAAATGCTATCATTTTCATCTAAGAAAGGATTTAAACACCTTTAAGAATATTCACTTAATATATATGGGTTCTAGGGATTTAACATGGTGAAGGGAGGAAATGCAAGTCGTACCTCCTGAAGCAAGTTTCTAGGCATCTAAGGAAGAAACACCAACCATCAAACTACCATGCCTCCATCCTAAATTTACCTTTAGCATGTGTATGGGGATATATTAATTGCTATCGATTAGTTGTAACATTAAATATGGTTATTTGGGGCTTAGAACCTTAGACATGGTCATGGGAGGAAAATCAAGAATTATTCCCTAAATGAAGCTTCCATGAATTGATCACTAAGAATAACACCTCAAAGCACCACACATGGTTTTCTATGGTATATTTGGATTCAAAAAAGCATATGTGTGCAATTAGGTGACTTTTATTGTTAGGTATATGTATTTGGGGCTTGTAGATATGGATGGGGAACAAAACCTATGTATTAGGCTATATACAAAGCTTCTAGGAATCCAATGTCATAAACCTTGGGTCAAACACCATGCATGACCTATCCCAGAGACCTGCTTTAATCTGCATGAAATTCATACCATCTAACACAGTGATCCTCCTACCAAATCATAAAACATATATGATAACCTTGTATCCCAGCTCCCAGTATCTAAAGTAAAAGCTCAATATACACCAACACAATCCATATTGCTCGGTGCTTTGTATAAGAAAAATAAAATGCAATGAAAAAAAGGGCCACAAATTAGTTTACTTACTATATTCAAATAACTATAATATGCAATTATAAATAAACCTGGAACCAATATATATCATCAATTTGAACTAGCTTTTGTGTGTAAATTTTGTGCTTAGTGTATCAAGATATGGCAGTGAGTTAGGCAAAAAAATTATGAAAAACAATGAAATTTTGATACTGCAAAAACCGAAGGGAAATTTTAATTAAATTTATTGTTTTTTTTAATCCCTTGTTGTGTTTAATGAATAAAGTATCATAGATAGACCCAAATATGTTAATACAAATACAAATACCAAACCATCTTAACCTTAAACCCTAAATATGTAAATAACCTAAACAGGCCCCAAATCTGCTAAACCTGTTATACACCCATAGGTATCAAATTTTTGGAGATTCCATCCCCATTATAACCTAACACAAAATAGGTCAGTTTTAACCCCTTGCCATGCCCAAAATCCTAATATACTGGGCCACAACATAGAAATTTTCTTAACTCTGTGTTTCATATTCTTATAGATGAAAGAGCTCTCAGGAAATTAGAGGTTAAGGTAGATTGGTGATAGTTTGCTTTTGGTCAGTTCTATGTTACCAAGGTCACACATTGAAATGCACAAAATCTGGCCACGAGAAGTTTATGTAATGACTCAATCACACATACCTCATAACAGTGAGAATGCCACAATAATTTCTTGCAATGATTTAGTGACACATATCTCATAACATTGAGAATGCCAAAGTTTCTACTCTTCTTCGGGGAGCTCCTCAAACAAGCACTCTAAAATGATATATTCCACACTTGAAAACCCAACAAAAATTGTGCCCAGACTTAGTATGAATGGATTCCATTCAAGTTTTTATCATATTAACATGAGGGAAACTATAGCTAAAAATTCAGAAAAATAATTGGAAATCTCCAACTTTCCTATGAGACATGCAGCGTTGGTATCCTCATTCACCCCGCATACACGACACACTCCAAGAAATCCTTGTTCATCCTGGCCGCATAGTGGCGTGTTTCGATCTGCCTTGTCATCTCGTGTCCATATATTGGCCAAGTGCATACAACATGTATGAAAAATTGTAATGCAGATCATGGTTCTGTACAAGTAATTAATATGAAAACACTTTAGGAAATTAGAAGAGGATCAAGAAAAAATACCTGTTGAAACTGCCTCACAGGTGTGAACTTCTGAAGCATTTGGGCACCTATGTCTATGAACTGCGATCCCATAGTGGATGCGTGGCATCAAAAAGACTGAGTGAGTTAATGCAGGGCATAGAAAAGACTAAGTGAGTTAATGAAGGGCATAAAAAAGACTCGGTGGCATATAAAAGAGTGTGATCCAAATAGAGGTTGCTCGAAACATTATTTTAGATAAAGGTTTCCCCAAACCTAAGCTTGAGCTATCACATCTCCCATAGCCTCCCATAGCGTGGAGTGTGCAGAAATGTCAGCAGCCCTATACCAATGAACAAATAAAAAAATTGTTTAAAAAATTATTTAATACACACCAAAATCAAACTATAGAAAAAACATTAGAAAATATAAAAAAATTTATGCCAAACTCTCATTGTCTTCTAACCTTCACGCATTGTCTTTTAATCTCCATAGGTCATACAATAGGCTTAGGATTGGCCATCCGTCGAGTTAGTGGATTGTTGAGTGTTGGTTTCCACCAATATGTTTGGCTATTAGATTGGATGAGATTGCTGAGTCTTGGTTTTTCTGTATGATTAATTTGGTTTACGTTAGATAATTTGGTTAAATAATAGTAGAGATTATCAATAGTAATGTAACGATTTTTGTTACTGTATTTATCAATAATTAAGTAAATATCATTAATGTTTATATATATATAAAACATAATTATTATATATATAGTACTAATTTCCAGGAAATGAAACTCTTTCACTTGGACTAATTTCCAAGAAATGAAATTTTTCTACCTAGACTAATTTCTAAGTAAACGACACAGTACTGTTTCTATTAGAATACCCATCCCATAAATACTTGTGAAAACACTGTCTAAATGAAATGATTTTTACAATCTAGGTGATCCAATGCATGTGTACATGAACGCATTTCACAAATATATATTTTAATTCTTATGAAAAGGTTGCCTCTCAATGAAAAAATCATTACACTATATTCATATTGAAAAGACATTTTAATTATATATATATACATGAAAGCCAATAAACGTCTTTACATGTTGATTATTGATTAATTTTCTTTATTAATGCAATTTTGTTTCTGGGTCATTTCATTTATATATGTGTGAGATATAAATCTGATTATTTACACATGAAAGGCAATGAATATTTTTGCATGTTGATTATTGAATAATTTCATTTATTTATGGAATTTTGTTTCTGGTTAGTAATAATTAGTTACATTTATTTGTGCTAGATCCATCATTCTAAGTTTATAACAAGGTGAATCATTTTTATATAATGTGAAGTCTTATATTTATCTATAATTACAGTTTAAATTTGGTTATATTGAGAGTACAACAATATTATTTTATGTTATTAATTATTTATCTTATTTTTTAAAAGAAATTTTATTAATGGTTTAGCGTAATAATTTTTATATTGAAACTACAATCATATCTCTTCATGTTATTAATTACTTATCTTATTTTCATGTTATTAATTACTTATCTTATTTTTTTAAAAGAAATTTCTTTAATGATTTATGCTAATATTTTTTTATTAAATTTTATGAAAGCTATTTCATTCAAATATAGAATAATTAATAATTAATAATTAAAGTTATTCAGAATAATAACAGAATAACAGAATTCATATGTATTTGAGTGTTTTGAGTTGCGAATGGACAGTTTTGCTTCAACGTGGTCATTGAATTCCAAGCGGAATTCCTGACATTAAAAATCTAATACTTCTTCTGTAAAATCCTCCAAACAGTATGAAAAAATGCTTGAACGCTAAAAGAAACAAATATATGGAAAATATGTTAATTAGAAATTTAGGTTCACCTGTTTACATCTTGCTAGTTGGTTTCACCTAATTGAACAAGTAAAGGATACCAGAGTTTAACTTTGACACGTGAAGGATGTTTCCTCTTCGAACACTGTCGTCACTGCATATCCTCAGATACAGCACTATCTGGAAAGTCTTCTTTATAAATATCAACATCCCATAACGACAATAACTTCTTTTTAGGAAGAGAGCTATGTCCGGGGGATGAGACTGGGGTACCAATTTCTTTGTCATCGGTCTTGCCCGACCTACTCGCACTGGTATGCGAATCAACATCATTCTCATTTGTTTTGCCGGAACTACAAGCACGGAGATCAGAACGCATTTCAATATGGATTTCTTGCAGCTTTCCCTTACCCCCAACTAAAAAGTCTTCGATCTCTTCACTATTCCCAAAAAACCCGGGCATAGAACAGTCTAGTTCCTGGTGAAACTGTGGCAGATAACCGTATTTTTCCTTCGAAGGGCGGGTTATAACCTGCTTACCTGTATTGCAGAGATTCGATGCAGAGCCCTGGGAGGTATTTTCAATGTTATACGTTTTCCTAGTAATCGTTCTGGGTTCCTTTGATTGATAAGGATATGGCCTACCATCAACTATCTCATGTACGCGGGTCCTTTTCCATTTATTAGAATCAAGCATTCGTCCGGGCATTTTCTCTTCAAATATAAAAGGAGGCTTGCTGTATTCAATACCATAGACCTGCTTGACGATCGTGTTTACCTGTTGTTCACTAAATTCCCCTCTAGAATCCAAAAGTCGTCGCGCAAGTTTTTTATATGGTTCTCCCTTCTGTAACACGTCCGCTATCTTTCTACGTTGCTCTTCATCCGATCGGAAAAATCTGAATGCCTTCGTTGTCGATTGTTCCTCATGGGATGAGGTGGATTCACTCGTTTCGATCGTTGGTCTTACTGGATAAGACTCATCTTTCCTTCCATAATCGTTCGCTTCCGCTTGGGGAGGGGATTTATATTCCCCATCTCTGCCTGCATTTTTATTCTCTTCAGTTTTTGTCATTGTTTTGTTGGGCACTGCTTACTGGATTTAATCACAAAAACCTCCCAGGAACCAGTATCTTAAGATGGTTATGCCCACATACGCCGAAGATGAAAGTCGAACTCGTCTGATGAACTTTGGTTGCTTGATTTATTTTATTTATATAATATCAATGAGTTATTTAGTGTTACCGTTTTTTAGTTTGTCTAGTTTGTCGGCTGCAAGCAATCTGAAAATTAACTAAAAGCATATAAATAATTAGTTTTGAGGTTTTCTTGTTTTAATTCTTGAAAGTCCTTAAAATTTATAATCCTAATTGTA
>LPNX010494959.1:248252-263149 GCA_001517045.1 Pseudotsuga menziesii | reverse complement strand
GTTTTTTTCTTTTCTTCCTCCAAAATTAACAAATATTATTTTATTATTTTAACTATTATTTTATTAGTTCATTTTAGGAGGCCCATTTTGAGTTGAAATTTCCTCGAATGTGAGAATTAGACTCTTGGGGGGGCAGCGGGGGGGTTCAAAACAACCCCCAAAAGTATTGAGAATTGGACTCTTGGGGGGGATTTTTAAGAAATGGCCCCCAAATGTATTGAGAATTCGACTTTTTTTTTGGGTGGAGCATTCTTTAAAAACCACCCCCAAAAGTCCAATTTTTGGAACTTTTGAGGGGGTTTTTTAAGAACCGCCCCCAAAGACCTAAAAAAAAATTGGGGGTAGAGGGGCTTATCAAAATCGTTGCAAGACAAAGTCGTGCCCAAAAGGGTATTTTTTGTAGTGTAAGCTTACTCAAGGATAAAATGGGAAACTAGTGAGAAAAGTAATTGTATATAATATAAATAAATAATTTGAAAACTTAAAACTACTAATTTAGATTAAGTGTAATGTAGCTAGTATTCGATGCAAACAAGGAAAACCATTGTTTGTACTTTTATAATTATCCTAATAATGATGGTAATGAGTTATCAGAAATCATGAAAGTAATAAACATCAAATAACTAATTATAATATGAAGGAAAAGAATCTACAGCTTTTCTTTTGCATAGAAAATATATTACGGCCAGTTACTACTAAACTTCTCTAGATACTAAACATACTTTTATGAACAAATTATAGAATTAGAATTAAGTCACAAATAGAAAATAAGCAGTTAGAACTTGGATAATATGTAGAATGGGGACAAACACCAAAAGGAGACCATTCCACCCAACCGCCTCCTAAAGCAGCCAAGGTTACCTACATAGGACCCCCGATCCTATTCACTGAACCATTGGGATGCATATGGATAGTAGCACACACAGA
The DNA here is from genome assembly GCA_001517045.1 of Pseudotsuga menziesii. NCBI lineage: Eukaryota > Viridiplantae > Streptophyta > Pinopsida > Pinales > Pinaceae > Pseudotsuga > Pseudotsuga menziesii. Next base: position 262,222 of record LPNX010494959.1, on the reverse strand, counting down.
AATTATTGTAACTTAGTACACAGTAGCAGACTTAAATCAACAATTACAATTTGTTTATCCCCTCATCAAACTCCATGTGTGCCTGATTTTTCAGTTTTGCAATGGTCGCAAGGTTCATTCACTTTAAAAATAGAATGTAGTGAGCCTCCTCCTCAATTTGATGATATTTATAAGATTTCCTAGGTTTTTGGGCCAGTTTTGCAATTAAATGAGCCACTTGCTTAGGTCCCCCTCTCTCAGAACATGACAACAATTTTAGGGATTTTACTTCCTGCAACAGCTAGAAAGTGAAATGCTAGTTCTGCCACTTGTCAACAAACCTTCTACAACTGCTCATTCCTCCCAATGGGTTAGTGAACACTCATTCAACAGTCTCCTTTGGGTAGGTGTCTCTTCTATTTAATTATTAAAATAAATAAATATTCAATTACAGTCATCCTTGACCAACTTGGTCATAAAAACTTGACAATTTCAGTCGTATAGACACCCTACTAGATTAGATAACATCCAAACCCCCAAATTTATAGTTGGGACAAGTTCCCGATGTGAGGTCCTTTAGAGAGGACTATATTCCCTTCCTTCCTTCCCTAGAAAATGGAGTGTATATTTTAACCGACAAATTTCCATGCAGAACAATCATCAACGAAGGAGAAGGATAAAACTAGAATGGATTATTGCTTACCACAAGTTTGACGCAAATGCGACATCAAAATTAAAACCCGGATATGGGTACCTACCACCAAGGAAAATGACTTAGCATCATTAAAAACCTAGAAACCATTCACTTAGAAAAGCAAATTGCTAGAGGGTGACACTTACCTAGGAAGAGGATTATGAAGGTAAAGATCCTTTTTGAAACCTTTGAACCCATTTCATGGTATGGCAATGATAAAAAACCTGGTAAACTTCAAATCCTATAACTAGAAAGAATTACGTGTTTCTATGCAAAGTAATGTATAAATCCCTTAGGTCATTTCTTTTTCGGTTGAGATCGATGATCTAGGTGTGATTCCAAACCTCCATATGAAAGTAGAATTGCAAGTTTTTCGGCACATAGTAGTGCAACTACTAACCATCTGAGCCCATTTAGCTCCAGAAACCACCATGTTAACGGATTTCACCATTGAACAAAGCCAACAACTCAGGGAAACAAATGAGAATGGAAAATGAAGACTCTAGTGATTCTTATTCTTTTGTGTTTCTCATAATCAATTCAAAGCTTCTCACAAAATGTAGTTGTCTTCACATGGATTTTATCAGGGAAACAAATGAGAATGGAAAATGAAGACTCTAGTGATTCTTATTCTTTTGTGTTTCTCATAATCAATTCAAAGCTTCTCACAAAATGTAGTTGTCTTCACATGGATTTTATTACCAACATACTACCAACTCACGAGCTTGTATCTAAACTTAAACATGTAACTATATGAATTTTAATATAGGATACCAAGGTTTAGTTTGTGATAGGATAGTCATAGAAATATTTAATATGTTTAGTTACAAGATTAATTGGAAAGGTTTCAAACGTTTACGCGACCATGGTATAACCCCTACAAAAGTAATTTTAACAATGTGCATTACTGATAAGCAAGTCTAAGTGAAAAGGGAGTAATATGTACATGTTTTAAAAACAAATTAGTAAAGAAATTACTTACCATGAAATGGAGATTTTAGATGATTAGATAGGTTCCAAAATAATAAGACCGCTCTCACCTACGAGAACAAAAAAAGTGTATTAGCGTAAGGTGCGTAAGCAATAGTCTCACCCTTAGTTTTTTATTTTCCCCTACCTGTGATTAATATTTTTGAAGAGCTAGATTTCTTTATGTGAATGAACAAAAGATTACAAAAAATTAAATATTTTATTTTATTTTTTAGGTGGGTTTTGGTATGTTAGAAATTCCTTGAACAAACATACATGACCTGCTTGGGATATATTTCACAATTAAGTGTGGATATGGGTGAGATTATGATGTTTTTAATAGCTTGTATGGGTTTTAGACTTCCTGAAATTGTCTTGAGAAGTAATCCGAGGCTTACATCTTAAACGTAATATCTTGCCCTTGAGTTCCAAGAAGAAATAATAGAACCAATGCATATGATCAGTGCCATTAAGAGGTTTTTGGCTACTTAGTATATGTCTTGAGGCCCTTTTTATACTCTCTAAAGGAATATTAATACATAGAACATAAGGGAAAATTTGGGGAATCTAGGGGTATGAATGAAAAATTAAATCTATGTCATAGCATATCCCAAGTGTTTCTTTTTCTTAAAAGTCAAGATATGGGAGCCAATAGAATAAATTTAGCAATATGTATGCATACTAAGGCCTTTGACATTATTCGGTGATGAAATGTAGGGATGGGTCCCTAAATAAATATTCTAGGTATGCATGGAAATGAACACCATAAACCACTACACATGTCCTACCACCTTATAAGTGCCACATTTAGGAAAAACAGATTGGTCCCCCACAGATGACCTCTCAAGAAAATACTTGTCCTTTGAGTAAGGATATTAGAAACATTATTAAACTTTTCACATTAGATATGGGTATTAAGGTCCTCAACACGGTTGGGAGACAAAACCTGAAACAAGTACGTAAAGGGATATTATTGGAATCGAGGCCCAAGAGGGATATATTGAACAAAAACACATGTCCTATTGAGGGAATATTTGACCTCCAAGTGGGGATATTGAGACCAATATAAATTTCGAAGGAAAATGTATCATTCACAAAACACTCAACATAATATTGGGAAAAAAAATGGGCCTTTAACTAAAAATGAATATTCTGTGCATCCAATTCCAATGAAAATGTGTATATCCATCACACATAAACTCATAGAAGAATCCTTCATCTCCAAGTGAGAATATTGCAACCACTGTAATTTTTTAGAACCGTGTATTGGTAGTGAGGACTAGTTTAAGTTGAAGTTATTAAAAATGGACATTAATCCTAAATGGTAGCTTGTAAAGATGAAAGGTCATGATAAAGGAATCAATTCACCACACCTGACATCTTGATGGGATATTTTTCCTTTTAGTGGTTATTGGGGGAACAATAGAATATATTTTAAGAACTAAATATGCATTATGGATACCTACTAATTGTTAAGTGTTGAACATGATCCTTAGGATATATAGTAATATTTTAGGTATCCTACTTCAATGAAAACACCTTCAACCAGAACTTTTAACCTCCTAAGATTAACATTTTATTTCGAATTGGTATATGGGAACCATTGGAAGATTTAGAACACTAGGTATTTATATTAGTGCATTGACTATGGTAAAGGGAGGATATCTAAGGAATTAATCCCTAAGGTAGGTTATAAGTATTGAGGGTCACGAATGAGGAATTTAACCACCACATATAAACTATTTTTCAAATGTTTCATCCCTAAGAGAGGATATGTGATCCATTGAAAGGTTTCTACCACTAATGATGGGTCATAAGTCCTTAAATAAGGTTAGCCAAGGAAATGTTATCCTTAGGGCTTAAATGAATATTCTAGTAATATTGGCCAAAACACATCACCTTGAACGACCGTAGATCTTATATTGAGGGTATCCTTATGTTAGGATTATTAATCCTCCCTTGTCCAAATTTGGTCATATGTCTAATTTGGGAGTCATGTCTAAATCGGGAGTCCATCCAATCTATTTATAGTCATTAACACCATTGGGTCCACTTGACCTAATTGGGGCACATGTTTCAGTTAATAAAGTGTGGGGAACACTAATTGAGGCTCACTGCCACTTATTGCACTTGATTGCATAAGTTTAGGAGCCTCCTAGACCATTCCCTACAATTTAGGAAGCCACTGGGAGTGTCAAAACCAACCAAGGTCAGTTCACTTCAGTTAATCACTAGTCAAGCTAAGTTAGGAGTTAGTTACATTCAGTTCTAGTCCTCCACATTCAGTTAGTGCTAGGTTTACTTGACTTCACACATGTGGGGTGCATTTCTCACCTACCACAGTCAGTTAACCTTAGTCAACACTGAATGTAACACTTTAGTTGTGTTTTAGAGCTCCGATGAACTCCGGTTATGGTTTAGACAAGGTCAGTTAACTACTAAGTCCTCTGATAGTGATTTAGACAAGGTCTTGGTTACCTATAGTCAAGTAGATTCTAATCAATTCGAACTTCCTCATGTGGATTCGAATTTCTTGTGGCTATTAAATCCATTTTACTTCTTTGTAATTATCATCGGATTACTTTTTTGATGAATGAAAGCATTCACAGCTGCAAGCCTTTTGCACTATTTCATTCTTCAATTGCTGAGTAAATTGTGAGATATTCTTTGTGAGTTGTGTATTTGTCTACAGATCTATATGCTCAAATTTACATGGTATCAGAGCCTCAGTCGAAAAGACTCCTCTCCTCCTTATATCTCTAGCCAGATCAAAAAAAAAATCCAGTACTGCACCAGAAGCGAAGAATTTACCACTTAATATCCCAAGTTAAGAAATTGTTGATCAAGCTTGCTTGATCAACTATGCTGGGTGTGAATGAAATTCCAAAAGTGCAGATGATCGACCTTACTTTGTATGTTTGATTGTGTGATAGGTTATCAGCTTCTCTTACAGCATTCACTACAAGCAGCCCTTTCTTCTCACTGAATTCGCTACAGCAGCTTAGTTCTTCCTATTACATTCGAAATGTCTCATCAAATAGAGCCTCTCACTCCCTTCAACTATCACTAGTGGAAGGATGACATGAGAGTATTGCTCCGCAACAAGCATCTCTTCAGACTCATAGAAGAAACAGAGGAAGAGCCAGAATCAGATAAAGACAAATCTAAGTACATGAACAGGCTTGATGAAGCCATTGGAGTCATGCTCTCCTCAGTCTCTAGAGATCTTTGATTTCACATCCAAGACTTGGACACTCCCAAGGAGGATTGGGACAATATTTATTCCTTATTTGATAAGCAAGATGAGATGAGGATCCATCAGCTAGAAAATGATCTGATTACTCTCAATCCATCTAATTTTGAATCTCTGAATGAATTCTTCTCAAAGTTCAAGAACCTGACATATCAGTTGAAGCAATGCAAAGTGAAGAAGGATGAAGGTCAGCTCATCCTTGCCTTTCTCACAAAGCTCAATGTAGACTACTTAGTCTTTGTATCCACCTTCCAAACAATAAGGCTCACTACTCCAAATTGGAAGATGCCCACTCTTAATGCTTTCATCCAATCTCTTATTTCTGAGAATGATAAATTGATCCAAATGGGGATCATTCGATCTCCCAAAGATCTAGCTCTAGTTGCAAGAGGAGATAAGGTAGTGAATGACAAAGGGAAGAAAAGAGATGAGTCTGAGTAGTCAAAAGAACCTTCAGGTTCGAAGAGAATCAAGAAGAATGGCAAAGGCAAGGTACTCTGCTCTTACTATGGAAGGGGCTTCCATTCAAAAAGTTCCTGTATGAGAAGACAACTTGATGAAATGGCCCTTCTCTTGAAAAAGCACAACATTTCTGTACCTGCTAGCACAAGGAAGGAAGAATTTGAAGAAGAAGAAGAAGAATACCAAAGGAAATGGCATGCACTGAAGGCTTGCTGCACATCAGCACATGTCTTCCTCATTGATTCTGGAGCTTCCAACCATATGGCTGCATCCATAGAATCATTCTCTTCTTTTCAGTCCTTTGATGGTTCTAGTATTCAGATGGGCAATAACAGTGAAGTCAAAACAAAAGGGAAGGGCTCTATCCATCTTGAACATGGAAGGTTCAAATATGTGCTATTTGTTCCCTCCCTAGCTTCAAACCTGTTATCTGTCTATCAGATGACCCATACTGGATCTCCAAAGTGAGTGATATTTGGTCCTAACTTGGTGGAGATCACATATATCTCTAATGGGAGCATCATAGCAAAGGGTACTGCAAATCATGCTTCAAAAGCATATGAGTTCTCAAATTTCATGGCTCCTTCAGAACCAATGCACTCTCAGCAGCCACCTGTAAGGGAAGGTAAAATAATTGCATCTACTTCTTTTACAACTTCTACTAGTATTACAGATCCATCTATATCATTTTATGACATTGAGATTCAGGGTGACTCAGATCTAGATTCAGTCCCTACTTCCAAAATGGAAGCTAGGAAGATGACTGGAAACTCACCTGACACTCAGAAAGGAAAGACTCTTGCGCTATGTCATACTATTTCACCTCCTTCAGAGAGATGCAATAGACTTCCTGTAAGATGCAATATGGCAAGGGCTCAGTATTACTACATTCAGAAGAATGGATATGATCATACACCTCTTCATTCAGTAAGAGACAAAGATTACATTCCTCCTTCCTCTCATCATCATTTTTGGAGAAGAAAGAGAAGTCTACATGCCAGGCCCCAGAATACATGTGCACAGCACACCATGCATGCTGCTTCACTACCTCACAGAGATGAAGATTGCAGCAACATATTTTCAAGTTTTTCAAACTTGAGACCTGATTCTACTTGCTTAGCTAGAGGGAGGGCTTTTTTCCCATGTGGTTTTTTCCCCAACTCCTAGTATTAAGCAGTTACTTTATTTTACTTGATGTAATGGGTGACCTATGGTCTTAGTTACCAGGGCCCACAGTTTGTCCAAGTTATCATTCAGGGAGGGTGTTAGGATTATTAATCCTCCCTTGTCCAAATTTGGTCATATGTCTAATTTTGGAGTCATGTCTAAATCGGGAGTCCATCCAGTCTATAAAGTGTCATTAACACCATTGGGTCCACTTGACCTAATTGGGGCACATGTTTCAGTTACTAAAGTGTGGGGAACACTAATTGAGGCTCACTGCCACTTATTGCACTTGATTGCATAATTTTAGGACCCTCCTAGACCAATCCCTACAATTTAGGAAGCCATTGGGAGTGCTGAAACCAACCAAGGTTAGTTCACTTCAATTAATCACTAGTCAAGCTAAGTTAGGAGTTAGTTACATTCAGTTCTAGTCCTCCACATTCAGTTAGCGCTAGGTTTACTTGAGTGCACACATGTGGGGTTCATTTCTCACCTACCACAGTCATTTAACCTTAGTCAACACTGAATGTAACACTTTAGTTGTGTTTTAGAGATCCAATGAACTCTGGTTATGGTTTTCAGCTAACTACTGAGTCCTCCGATAGTGATTTAGACAAGGTCTTGGTTACCTACAGTCAAGTAGAGTCTAATCAATTCAAACTTCCTCATGTGGATTCGAATTGCTTGTGGCTATTAAAGCCATTTTACTTCTTTGTAATTATCATGAGATTACTTTTTTTATTAATGAAAGCATTCACAGCTGCAAGCCTTTTGCACTGTTTCATTCTTCAATTGCTGAGTAAATTGTGAGATCTTCTTTGTGAGTTGTGTATTTGTCTACAGATCTATATGCTCAAATTTACACCTTACCTATAGGTGAGGATATGGTCATGAATTAAAAAATGTGAGGAAAAGGTTTTGGTGTTGAGGAATTGACTGTGGTCAATTGGAGCAGATTAGGAATTAGGCATTAAATGTAGCTTCTAAGGATCATTTATAGACATTTAACGATGACTCCAAGAACCACAAATTAATTTTTTATTAAGTATATGGAATTCAAGACACAATGGGGGGGTAATTAAGAAAAAAATTAGCACCAATTTTTAATCTCAAGGCTATTTGCATGGTTTATGGAGGAAAAGTAGGTACTAGTAAGTAAAGGTAGTTTTTATGGATGATCTGGAGAAAATAGCAATTCATTAAATATCCATAAACAACCTTTCTAGGGTATGTCTCTCTTCAAAGAGGGGATATTATTGTAATTATGATATATTCATGTTCAAAGACGAGACTCAAAGTCCTAGATATAGTTTGGTGAAGTAACCCATGCTATAGGTCCTGAAGGAATTGTTTAGGCATCTAGGGATAATAGCGATGGTTCCAACCACCAAATGGGAATTCCCAAAGGCATAATTTTTTTCTAAGTGGGGATATGAGTTCCATTAGTTTTTTTATAATTAGGTAAGTATCTGAAGCATTGGACATATTTAATGGAGGAAACCTGGATGTTAGGATCTAAGTAAATATTCTAAAAATCGATACAATGGGGATCTAAGTAAATATTCTAGGATCTAAGTAAATGTAGCTTCTAAGGATCATTTATAGACATTTAACGATGACTCCAAGAACCAAAAATTACTTTTTTATTAAGTATATGGAATTCAAGACACAATGGGGGGGATAATTAAGAAAAAAATTAGCACCAAGTTTTAATCTCAAGGCTATTTGCATGGTTTATGGAGGAAAAGTAGGTACTAGTAAGTAAAGGTAGTTTTTATGGATGATCTAGAGAAAATAGCAATTCATTAAATATACATAAACAACCTTTCTAGGGTATGTCTCTCTTCAAAGAGGGGATATTATTGTAATTATGATATATTCATGTTCAAAGATGAGACTCAAAGTCCTAGATATAGTTTGGTGAAGTAACCCATGCTATAGGTCCTGAAGGAATTGTTTAGGCATCTAGGGATAATAGCAATGGTTCCAACCACCAGATGGGAATTCCCAAAGGCATAATTTTTTTCTAAGTGGGGATATGAGTTCCATTAGTTTTTTTATAATTAGGTAAGTATCTGAAGCATTGGACATATTTAATGGAGGAAACCTAGATGTTAGGATCTAAGTAAATATTCTAAAAATGGACATATTTCTAGGTATCATATAGTTAATTATCTAGGTTAATTAATTAACAGAATAGGACTTACCTTGTTATAATCCTAAGCAGCAAGGAATCTTAATAATAAACAGTAAGCACAACATAAGCTCAAAATGATCAAATTTTTGGCTAGGCCTTTTGTTTTACACAAGGTAAACCTGCAAGTAAATAAATAAGGTGCCTTCATTCAATTAAACTAAGTAATCCTGCGTGTCAAGTAATACTTTACCTCTGAGACCGTCATGGGAGAATGAGTCCTGCCGCTCCTCTCACTTTGTTCCCACAAAAAAAGTTAAGTCAGAACTTAATAAAAAACAAAGTAAATAATGCGCTGAAGTAAACGAGGTTCTATGCAAATCATTAACACATCGACAATATTATCAAACAAGAGAATAATTTAATGAAGAGACTTATAACGTCACAAGTAAACTATACTAATAATAAATGACTAAAATTAAAGGATAAAATGGAGGGCCAGCTTACTAATAGATAGTAGTACAAGTAGTTCATGTGTATTCTGCATGAGTAATAATGATCCCCTTTGGGGTAGTTTTCACTAGCCTATAAATTTTTTTTTTCAATTTTTTGGGACATTACATGCGTCCAACCATATCTAGAAGGCTATAATAAGAGGTTTTCATATAGTTTGAAGACAGTATAGAATCATCTTCACAATAAACCACATACTAAGAAATGTATATTATCATTTCAAACTTACAAATTCCATATATAATGAAAATTTTATTCGAAAAGAAAAAGGAATTATAACAAAACAATAATATACTAGATATGATTGAATGCAACAAATACATATTTCATATGCATTAAATAGTAGAATTCCCCAAATAGATTACACTTAACAGTATAAAAATTTATTAATGAAATGTAAAATGTTTATAACTCCAAATGGGGTGCACCAATCCTCATCCCTAATCCATTAAATTTCAAAACCTATCCAAGATTCCTCCTCTGGACCATGAGCTAACAATAGAGGACTCCTATTGGTGCCACATGTATTTACTTTTCCCATAGTTATCAACTAGATTCTAGTGATCAGTAGTTCACAGATCTAGACTGATCATCTCATTGGCCATTACGCTAAGCTCCACGTTTTCAGCATAAGAGAACTCTAGAAATTTTGTACATATAGATTTGAAGTCAAATAGTGTCTCGAAATCTCCAGTTAATTTATCAATCACTTTTTCTCTAGACAGGGACTTATGCTGCATGTCATGAAACTGTATGTGATCTAATATGAAACTAATTAACATGTCATTATATTCTTTCTAAGACCACATTCCTCCTTTTTCTTCCCAGAAGAAAGAGAGTCCTCTTCTAAATAAAGGGTTAAACAGTTCAATGAATTCCTTGATTTGAAGATGCATGACATCAATTTTTGCTTGAACTGTTTCGAAATGATGATATTTATTTGCCACTTTCCTTTACCATATGATAACCAAAACCCTATCTTGGATATTTTCATTCTTTATTTCCTCTTTTGTCAAGTTGTTCAAAAACATGATTGCATTATTAGCTATGTCAATAAGCTTCTTATTTAACACATTTTTTACCATCAAGACATTTTTTCTAGCATCTTGTGTAACAACATCCTTATCAAGAATAAAATCTAACTAAGGCATGAGCTTGGATTATTTTTCTATCAGTACATCCCAGACAAGATGTTTTTCTCCCTCTAAGGTTGAATGTCCTGTAACTTGTTTTTTCAATTTGTTGTTATTATCCACCAGTTCCTTACATTTGTCTTCAAATTTATTCCTTTCTAGTTCTCTCTTTCCAGCTATGTCCTCCAAAGTTTTATTCTAGTTCTTCAAACTAGTTATTTCCAACTCTTTAATACTTACCTGTGACATAGCCTGGACTATGCCATGTTCACTAGATCAAGCCACATGAGGAATCATCCTCAATTCTAGCTCCTTTTCTTTCTCCTGCAACTTTCTTTCCATTTCTTCAAACTTTTGCTTCATGGATTTCTCACTTTCTACTACCAAGGACATGTCTTTTTGCCATTGATTTCCTTGATCATGAAACTTCAATAATTTTGCTTAACAACCACTGAGCTGATTACTCAGGTTCTCCTTTTCTCTTTCTATCTTAGCTAGTTCAGGACCCTGTATTAGCTGGGTGGCACATATGAGAATATTCTTTTTCAATAATTGAATGTATTTTTATTTCTCATCCAACAACCTTTGGATCCCATATACCTTATCATTTTGGCCTCCAGTAGCCAACAACTCAATTTGCAGCTTCTTTATCTGTTTTTGGTGGGTCATGTTTTCCATCTTTTCTTGCCAAAATTGGTTCTCAATTTTACCTTTGAGGGTCTATAACTTGGATAATTATAGAGTGATATTCAATAGGTGAGTAAACAAGGTATATCATGTCTTCTTGTGTATATAAATCATGTCAAGTATGAAGATATCATCTAGGTTCATTTTTGCTTAAGTAGCTCGGTTCTTGGTTGCCAAGACCAAGTTCAAAGTGTTTTGGACATAAACCCTGATTGAAACCAATGAAACATATTGATTAGAAATATTTCTTACTTCGTAATATAATTCAAAGTCTCTTCTAAATTTATGTCTTTCATGCCTTTCTATTTATCTACTAACTTTGCTTTGTTCTTTGACTGGGAGGAGGAATCGACAGAAGTACTATCTGCAAATGTATACTCTTTTACCTCAAATGGAGGACCTGATATCTTCATTTTTCTTTTCCCTTTGTCTACAACTGCATCTAAGACATTTTTTCCTTCACTTTCAACCTTCTTCCTTTTGGGAGTTCCAACAATGTCCTCATCCTCAATATCGATTGCCTTAGGAAAATCTCTTTTATTCTTTCCTTCTGATTGATTGGCCAATGGAGTAATTCTCTCAGCTGCAGAAACCAATTTGGATATACCAAGAAATAAAAAGACAAGCTCTCATATACGAGATATTGGACATTCATATAAGTCAACAATATTTGGGGCATCCTTTGGGTAATTAGACCAGTTAGTAGCTTCTTCCAATACGACAACCTCTTCGTGTTTTAAAGGCTTTGTCTTTTGATCCTTTCTCCTCTTTGAGATAAACTAGTGAGGATCATAGTTGATTGCAGGTTATGTCTCAAATCCTAACTCTCTAAGTAAACCTTCCACCATTGGAAAAACACCCTTATTCTTGATAGTGAATAGACCTACAGCCCAACGGTTATTGATCTCACTGTACTTCTTATATTTCAGGAAGTGTTCAATCTCTACAAACAACTTTTGTCTGATGAACTCCATTGAGAAAATTCTTGGAGTTAGGAAGGATGGTAACATGTAAGGTGACTGAGTGAAACCATACAGTCTAATCAATATTCCATATTCATACATGAACGGATCTCCTGTTCTCTTTTCTGTAGAAGCTTGCAATAGATCCCACGTCTCTGGAAGCTCTCAAGGCAGCCTCTTTTGGAAAATTGTAGCATAAATCTCTATCATGATTAATTTCATGAACTTGGTATAATCCTTGCACATTTCATATGTTAATACCATTTCTGGTAGCTATAGATTATCCTTGTTGAAAGAAAGGAACATATTCAATAGATATGATTGGAATCTAAAAGTTTTCATCTTGTGGAACTTCATTAGCTTAGAATTAATACTGTCAGCTAAGAACTCATCAAATTTAATGCATGACACTTGTAATGACTAACTGGGTTCATCTGACTCAACGGGACAAGTGCTTAAAATTAAGAGAAGCTCATAAGGGTTTTAGTGATGTATTTATCTATGTCTAGACCAAAAAAATGACATAACATGGTTACTACACACTTGGTTTCTTCTTTAAATAGGGCTGCATCGACTGGGAATGTGGGATAGATGAATTGTCTTATGTCTTGAAACATCTCTTATAAAACTCTTTCTTTCTTTCAATGGTGGACTCCTTAAAACATCGGAGTATAGACTCTTCACTGTAATATTTATCCTTTAAGGTAAACTCTTGAGGAACAGACAGGGTTTTCCTAACGAATGAGGAATTAATACGACACGGAATTGTGGAGCAGTCAAGGTTCATTATGAGTCTTTGTTACAGAGAATAGTTGTTTACACGCCAATCCACAAATTCTAAGAAACCAGGGGTTTGCTCAGTATCAAAAAGGTGAAAAAATGAATTATAGATGTTATGAATTTTCATTCCCTGGTCCCTTAGCAAATTCATCTTCTGTTTCACAGCTTCAATGGGTCCATTTAAAAGGACAGAGTAAAAAACATCAGCGTTCCTATCATCCAACAGTTCTTCTACTTTTTGATACTCTAAGTCATCAATTTCTATATTTTCCATTTGATCCCTTTATATAAATTTCAGGGGGGACAAAAAGGAACTACCTGGTGTTTGAAAAGTAGCTGACGAATACCATAGGAATTAGCTCCTTCTATCTTGTCTATCATCTTATTCTACTGATGCAAGCGAATAAAATAATGTATAGTCTTTTACAATTTTCCATATTCTTAAATCTCTTGCATCTTTTGTCACCGAAAATTTTCTCAGCCTTCCATTTCTGCCTAATGTGTTTTGCACCATTGATCTTCTATTCTATTTTGATTTCATTATTCTCCCTCAATTTTTTCGTTTCTCTTAACTTCTATGCAACTCACTTTCTCAAATTATATCTCAACCATCGATCTCGTCATGGGTCCTTTTTAACCGTCGATTTCATGTTTCCTTACTGATTCTGTGATTTAAAATGCACCTTTAGCGTGGGCATCTTCTATTTTTGATGAGGTTCTAGGATGTAGATCCTTACCCCATCAAATCTTGATTATTCATCTAGTTATTCCTTTATCTGCCTTTCACAAGCTCCATATTCTTTCTCTCCCTTGCATCTTTGCATCACGAAAAACATTTCATCTGTAGATCTAAGTCTACAACAAATCCGGAACATTCACTGGTGTCGCTCCTACAATATTTCATGATCCACATATCTTCTATCCTGCATTCATGTTCCAATAACGAAATCCTTCATGATATGAGATCTCCGCCTCTTTTTAATCCCTTTCTTTCAATGTGGATGTCCCTACACAATTTTGTGATGCCAAGGAAAACTATCCATCATGCGAGTCTTGGGGGTGGGTCTTTCTAAAACCCCCCCAAAGTCCTGTTGGACTTTTGGGGAGGGGGGGGGTTAAAAAACTCCCCCAAAATTCAAATTCTCAAAACTTTTGAGGGGTTTTTAAAGGACCACCCCCCCAAATACCTTATAAAACTATTGGGGGAGGGGTTATCAAAACCGCAATAAGACACCTT
>LPNX010494959.1:237578-247880 GCA_001517045.1 Pseudotsuga menziesii | reverse complement strand
TTTTTTGGGGGGGGGGGGTTATCAAAACTGTTGGAAGCCACCTTTAGGGGAGGTTCCCGATGTTAGGTCCTTTAGAGAGGACTATATTCCCTTCCTTCCTTCCCCAGAAAATGGAGTGTAGGGTTTAACTGACAAATGTCCATGCAGACTAATCATCAACGAAGGAGAAGGCTAAAACTAGAATGGATTATTGCTTACCACAAGTTTGACGCAAATGCAACATTAATGTTAAAACCCGAATATGGGTACCTACCACCAAAGAAAATGAGTTAGCATCATTAAAAACTTGGAAACCATTTACTTAGAAAAGTAAATTGTTAGAGCGTGACACTTACCTGGGAAGAGGATTATGAAGGTAAATATCCTTTCAAAAACCTTTCAATCCATTTCATGGTATGGCTATGATAAACAACCTGGTAAAATTCAAATCTTATAACAAGAAAGAATTATGCGTTTCTATGAAAAGTAATGCATAAATCCCTTAGGTCATTTCTTTTTCAACCGACATCGATGATACAGGTGCGATTCCAAACCTCCATATGGAAGTAGAATTACATGTTTTCTGGCACATAGTAGTGGAGCTACTAACCATCTAAGCTCATTCAGATCTAGAAACCACCATGTTAATGGATTTCACCATTGAACAAAGCCAACAACTCAGGGAAAAAAATGAGAGTGGAAAATGAAGTCTCTAGTGATTCTTACGCTTTTGTGTTTCTCACAACCAATTCAAAGCTTCTGACAAAATGTAGTTGTCATCACATGCATTTTATTACCAACGTACCACCAACTCATGAGCTTGTATCTACACTTAAACATGTAACTATATGTATTTTAATATAGGATACCATGTTTTAGTTTGTGATAGGATATTCATACCAATATTTAATATGATTCTTTACAAGATTAATTGGAAAGGTTTCAAAGGTCTGCGCGACCATGTTATAACCCCTGCAAAATTACTTTTAGCAATGTGCATTAGTGATAAGCAAGTCTAAGTGAAAAGGGAGTAATATGTACATGTTTTAAAAACAAATTAGTAAAGAAATTACTTACCATGAAATGGAGATTTTATATGATTAGATAGGTTCCAAAATGATAAGACCCCTCTCACCTACGAGAACAAAAAAAATGTATTAGCGTAAGGTACGTAAGAAATAGTCTCACCCTTAGTTTTTTATTTTCCCCTACCTGTGATTAATATTTTTGAAGAGCTAGATTTCTTTATGTGAATGAACAAAAGATTACAAAAAATTAAATATTTTATTTTATTTTTTAGGTGGGTTTTGGTATGTTAGAAATTCCTTGAACAAACATACATGACCTGCTTGGGATATATTTCACAATTAAGTGTGGATATGGGTTACATTATGATGTTTTTAATAGCTTGTATGGATTTTAGACTTCTTGAAATGGTCTTGAGAAGCAATCTGCGGCTTACAACTCAAACAAAATATCTTGGCCTTGAGTTCCAAGAAGAAATAATAGAACCAACGCATATGATTAGTGACATTAAGAGGTTTTTGGCTACTTAGTATATGTCTTGAGGCCCTTTTAATACTCTCGAAAGGAATCCTAATACATAGAACATAAGGGAATATTTGGGGAATCTAGGGGTATGAATGGAAACTTAAATCTATGTCATAGCATATCCCAAGCGTTTCATTTTCTTAAAAGTCAAGATATGGGAGCCAATAGAATAACCTTAGCAATATGTATGCATATTAAGCCCTTCGACATGGTTCGGTGAGGAAATGTAGGGATGGGTCCCTAAAGCAAGATTCTAGGTATGCATAGAAATGAACACCATAAACCACTACACATTTCATACCACCTTTTAAGTGGCTACATTTAGGAACAACACATTGGTCCCCCAGATATGATAATCCTAGAAAATGGAGGAAAATTCATGAAGGATGGGTTGGCAACAAAAGCACCCAGTTTCCTAGTTTGACTAGCTTTACCTTATCCATGGAAAAGCAGGAAAAGCAGAATAAAGCAGAATCTGCTATAAAGTGATGTATACTAATTATCGATGGTCAAAATCTGGTCAAGATCAACCTAGAATTAGAAATAAATCATTCCTAGGATATAGATGGCATGTATTGACTTTAAGGTGTAAGTGGATGCCAACTAATTTTAGCTAGTGGGTGAATAATTAATCAAATAATGATTAATTATTTTATCCTAAGTTATGAGTGAGTTTAATATATTCCAACACCACCCTATAAGTTTGAATTTTTTATGGTATGACAAAAAAATATGGATGGATATGGATGCATATAGGTCCCAGCAATAAGGATATGGTCACCCTTTAACAATTATTATGTCTAGAAAAGTGAGGAAAGAGGCAAAACCACAAGGGGGAAATCCTCCCTCAAGATAGGAAAAGGCACAAATTTTGAAATTTGTATTCAATATTTCCTCATATTCACTTTAGTGAGCTGAATGAACTGCTTCTAGATGAAGGACTTGCTGAAGAAATCATGAACTCCATGATCATGCGCTAGAGTGTAGAACCGGCAAGAGGGAAGAGGAGAGACTCCTTGTATCTCATCAATTGATGAAGTAGGAGCATTATCTGAATGCTTCTTTCTACTTTCAAACTTTGATATGCAAACATAATCTAAAATGGAAAAGAGACTTGTGCATACTCTTTTCCAAAGAGTACAAAAATTAAGACAATTTATTTCACACCCAATTCCTTCAATAGCTGTAAAATTGTGATGTGCACCTGTATAGATCTGGTATGAGGCTGGTAAAACTTAGATATATAAGAAATATTATGATATGGAATATCAAAGACAAATGCTTCAGTGGCTCCATGAGTATATAGGGCTAGACTAGGAAAATTATGAGCAACTGGGGAAAACTAATAGGTGTAAAAATATGAATGATGGATGGGCATAATATCTGAACCATAAGTGTTTAGAATAGATCCAAACATGTTTAATATCAGTCCAAATATGACTAAGGACATGGATAGCTAGCCACTAAAATATAGGAAAGACATCAAACCATGTAAGATAAATATCACTGCATAAGAGACCAATGAGGAATCAACTAGTGAACTTGGGATCTATATAGTCTTAGGATTATTCAGAGGTATGGTAGGTAGTATGGATGGTGGTATGATATGTGTATCAACCTACAAATATTATTCTGAATCAGAATCCAAAGGATCACGTATAAGCATATCAGTAGACTCATAGGAATACACTGGTAATGAATCCTCTGTATGAAAGGAGGAAAGAATGAAATGTTCACAATATTCAAGGAGGTTCTGAGTATTGATGCCAAGAACAAAGGAGGTCAATGGGTTGCACACCATCAATGAGAAAGGTATGCACAAAGTGTGAAGGATATGGCACATAAATCTCAGAATCTAAGATATGAGATTTAGAGAATAATGAATGGGTTATAGGATCATCATCAATATCAATAGAATCTTGATATGTTACTTCTTTTTCATCAATAGTATCGCAAGACTAAAAATAACCTTCAAGAGACACAAAAAAATATTGCTTTTCAATATTTGCTTCTTCATTGAAGGAGGAAGCATTAGAATCAAGGAGAGTAGCAGCAATATGAACTGTATGAGAAACTTCTTCATCATGATAAAATCCATCAAAGAATGTAGAGGCCAAGAAACATTGAGAGAGAGAATAAGAGGAGATGTTGGGTTCGCTCCATGCTTCATCTTCAATTTCCTACAAACCAAAAGCTTTGTCCAAATTCTTCCAAAGCTCAAATGGATACTCAACAAAATATATGAGATGATATATATTTGGAGACATTCCCAAACACATAATTCCATAATATCTATCACAATTATTAATCCAATCAATCTTCTCTTCATAAGACCCAGGTTCACTCAATGCACTAGTGGAGACATCAAAGAGCCATTGGCGCTTCAAGTATGTGCTCATATTTGGTTTCCAGTCAGCGTAGTTTAAAGGAGGTAGTAGAATAAATTTTGGATCCATATAGATTTTTTTTATATGCTCTATGAGATACTCTCCGTAACCTACAAAAAAAAACTAGGAGAAAATCTTGTAAGCTAGACAAGCTCTTCTTCAGAGAGGGATAGGAGACTAGATATGCTCCTCAACTATGTAGAACTTGATCAACCTTGCTGCTCTGATACCATGTAGAATATGGAGAGGTTGTGCTCATTGTAACTCTGATACCATGTAGAAATAATAGATCAATTCTATGAGAAATGATGATAATAATAAGCACAAGAAATAGATCTTGCTACTAAGAATTCTCACAAGCATACACAGGAAAAATAGAGAGAAGAAAAGAGACTAAATCACATGAATGAAGAGATGAATACTGGTGTGTATCCTTCCATTGAATAATGATGAATAATATTGTACTTAAATAGCACATCCCTCATAGGAAAAATAAAGTTATATGGTGACAACTCATAAAGCTCAAAAATACTAACTTACCAAAATATAGCAAACACCCATAGGTGGCTAAAGCACTTCCCAAATCTATCAGGGACCTCATGAACTAGAAAAAGCATGAGTGAGTTGTCAAGGATATAGAAAAAACATGCTAATCCTATACAATAGAGGAAAATTCATGAAGGATGGTTTGGCAACAAAACTACCCAGTTTCCTAGTTTGATTAGGTTTAGCTTATCCATAGAAAAGCAGGAAAAGTAGAAGAAAGAAGAATCTATTGTAAAGTGTTGCATACTTATTCTGTATTGTCAAAAAGTGGTCAAGATCAACTCAGAATTAGAAATAAATCATTCCTAGGATACAGATGGCATGTATTGACTTTAAGGTGCAAGTGGATGCCAACTAATTTAAGCTAGTGGGTGAATAATTAATCAAATAATGATTAATTATTTTATCCTAAGTTATGAGTGGGTTTAATATATTTCAACATTTAGAACACTAGGTGTTTATATTAGTGCATTGACTATGGTAAAGGGGGAGAATCTAAGGAATCAATCCCTAAGGTAGGTTATAAGTATTGAGGGTCATCGATGAAGAATTTAACTGCCACATATAAGTTCTTTCTAAAATGGTTTATCCCTAAGAGAGGATATTCGGATGCATTAAAAGGTTTCTACCACTAATGATGGGTCATAATTCCTTAAATAATGTTAGCCAAGGAAATTTTATCCTTAAGACTTAAATGAATATTCTAGTAGTATTGGCCAAAACACATCACCTTGAACCACCGTAGATATTATATTGAGGGTATCCTTACCTATAGCTGAGGATATGGTCATGAATTAAAAAATGTGAGGAAAAGGTTTTAGTGTTGAGGAATTGACTGTGGTCAATTGGAGAAGATTAGGAATTAGGCATTAAATGTAGCTTCTAAGGATCATTTAAGGACATTTTACGACAACTCCAAGAACCACAAATTACTTTTTGATTAAATATATGGAATTCAAGACACGATAGGGGGGTAATTAAGAAAATAATTAGAACCAGGTTTTAATCTCAAGGCTATGTGCATGGTTTATGGAGGAAAAGTAGGTACTAGTAAGTAAAGCTATTTTATATGGATGATCTAGAGAAAATAACAATTCTTTAAATATCCATCAACAAACTTTCTAGGGTATGTCCCTCTTCAAAGAGGGGATATTATTGTAATTAGGATATATTCATGTTTAAAGATGAGACTCAAAGTAATAGATATAGTTTGGTGAAGTAACCCATGATATAGGTCCTGAAGGAATCATTCAGGCATCTAGGGATAATAGTGATGGTTCCAACCACCAGATGGGACTTTCGAAAGGCATAATTTTTTTATAAGTGCGGGTATGAGTTACATTAGTTTTTTTATAATTAGGTAAAACTCTGAGGCATTGGACATATTTAATGGAGGAAACCTAGATGTTAGGATCTAAGTAAATATTCTAAAAATCGATGGCCAAGAAGGCCTAAAAAAAGCACCCATGAATTATCAAGGATATCTTTATCCTCTAAGTAGGTTTCTTGGTGTCATTAAGTGGTTTTGATTAGTATGTATCGGTTTTGAGGTTGTTGAAATGATGGAGGAATTAATCTGATTCCATAGGTACTAGTGAAATCTTTAGGGCATCAATTGGCACGAAGGAGTCTCTTATGAAATACCCATGTCCTTCAAATGCTATCATTTTCCTCTAAGAAAGGATTTAAGCACCTTTTAGATTATTCACTCAATATATATGGGTTCTAGGGATTTAACATGGTGAAGGGAGGAAACGCAAGTCATAGCTCCTGAAGCAAGTTTCTAGGAATCTAAGGAAGAAACACCAACCATCAAACTACCATGCCTCCATCCAGTGAATGTAAGTTTAGCATGTGTATGGGAATATATTAATTGTTATCTATTAGTTGTACAATTAAATATGGTTATTTGGGGATTAGAAACTTAGACATGGCCTTGGGAGGAAACTCAAGAATTATTCCCTAAATGAAGCTTCCACGAATTGATCACTAAGAATAACACCTCGAAGCACCACACATTGTTTTATAATGTTAGGTATATGTATTTGGGGGTGGTAGAGATGGATGGGGACAAAACCTATATATTAGACTATATACGAAACTTATAGGAATCCAATTTCATGGACCATGTCTCAAACACCATGCATGACCTATCCTAGAAGTATTCTTCGTAAATGTCAACATATTATCATGTGAATATTTTTTATCTATTTAAAATATAACTTGGCCATTAATTTCTTTCTCATTGCTTTCATCATGACGTCTAGAATGACCATGAGAATATATATCACAGTGATGAGGCTTAGACATTAATTTGTTTTCTCATGGTTTTCCTCCTGACTTCTAGCATGGTGATGATAATAAATATATGTCTTATGTTTTTTTGTTGGAGGTACTCGCACCAATATGAGAAGCTTATTCAATATGGATCTATTGCATATTTCACATCCACTTCCACACATACACACAAAGTTAAATAAAATATTTCCTTAAAAAAGTAGAGATAAAGACTAACAATAACCATATTAATAAGATTAATATGTTCAGAATTGGCCGATAGTCATATATTTGACACATTGATAAAAACAAATATTCCTAAAAAATATTTCAATTACTTGTATGTAATAGCGAGTCTAATATAACGACCATTTAATTTGTGGTTGTTAAGGTGATAGTTGAAGTTAAGCTCATAGTTGTACCATCATTGGAGTTAAAATAATATTTGCATCTAATAGTTAATTTAAAAGATAATATAAATATATTGCACTCAATATAAAAGCTTCTAGTTATCTTGACTTTTCGCTTCCAAATAGAGTTCAAGTAAGCCTTATGCACATTTACTCGATCACCAACTGCCAAATGGAATTTGATTATCACCTGAGCTTCCCATTACCATGCCATTAAGTGAAATTATCAAATCAGTTCAGGTGGATTTATTAATAGTTCATAGGAGTTTATTAGGAGTTCCACTGTCACTCAAACTACACGTCACTTCAACTCCCACATATAAAATGTTGCTTGACTAAACTGTGTGCACATTAGCTCAACTTCTATCTCCGAGATGGAGTTCCACTGTCAAATGGAATACACATTCCCATGCCATTAAGTTCAGTTATGAAAGAGCTATTTTTAATTATTTGTTTATTCTTTTCCAACTACCACAAAGTGCAGTTATCACATGAGCTATTTTTTTATTTCTTTATAATTGTTAATTATGAATTCTTAAGGATGTCTATAGGATCAATACACTTGTCTCATTGCCATCCATGGATGGAAATGAATAGAGGATAGTCCACCCAAAAAATCTAAGATATATACCACTTTCGATGTAATTATAAAGATTGATTTCAAAATATAAAACCCAACACCACAAAAAAATCATTTATAAGAAGTTGAAATATTATAAACATTTAGTAAATCCTAAATTATTAAAGGAAATATTAAAAATCTAAGATTATTGTGAAAATAAACAAAACTAATATTTTCAAAATCAATGCTAATGCTATTAACTTCGATAATAAAAATGTGGTAACATGAATAAAACTATAAAACATTTGAGTGAGATGTTTGAAATGAAGTACAATTGTTGATATATTAAATTTTAAATTAACTATTAGATACAAATATCAACTTAACTACAATTATTCTACAACTATGAGCCTAACTTCAAATCTAATCATGGTTATGTTGGATAACTATTAGTTTAAATACTGGACCAATCTCATGTTCTCTTTTCTGTAGAAGCTTGCAATAGATCCCACATCTCCTATTCTCTTTTATGATCACGATTATCATGGTAATGGTTATAATAACTTATTCTTGATGGTAAACCTTCCACCATTGGAAAAACACCCTTATTCTTGATGGTCAATGGACCTATAGCCCAAGGGTATTTGATGTCACTGTACTTCTTATATTTCAGGAAGCGTTCAATCTCTACGAACAAATTTTGTCTGATGAACTCCATTGAAAAAATTATTGGAGTTAGGAAGGATGGTAACATGTAAGTTGACTGAGTGAAACCATATAGTCTGGTCGCTATTCCATATTCATACATGAACCAATCTCCTGTTCTGTTTTCTGTAGAAGCTTGCAATAGATCCCACATCTCTGGAAGCACCGGAGGTGGCCTCTTTTGGAAAATGGTATCATAAATCTCTATCATGAGTAAGTTCATGAACTTGGTATAATCCCTGCACATTTCATATGTTAATACCATTTCTGGTAGCTGTAGATTATCCTTGTTGAAAGAAAGGAACATATTGAATAGATATGACTAGAACCAAAAAGTTTTCATCTTGTGGAAATTCATTAGCTTAGAATGAATACTCTCAGCTAAGAACTCATCAAATTTAATGCATGACACTTGTAATGAGTAACTGGGTTCATCTGACTCAATAGGACAAGTGCTTAAAACAAAGAGAAGACTCATCAGGGTTTCAGTGATGTAGTTATATGTGTCTAGACCCAAAAATTGACAGAACATGGTTACTACACACTGGGTTTCTTGCTTAAGAAGGGCTACATCGACTCAGAATGATGGGCTAGATGCCTTGTCTTATGGTTTGAAACATCTCTTAAAAAACTCTTCCTTTCTCTCGATGGTGGACTCCTTAAAACATCGAAGTATAGACGCTTCACTGTAATGTTTATCCTTTAAGGTAAACTCTTTAGGGATAGGCTATTCCTAACGAATGAGGAATTAACAGGACATAGAATGGTGGAGAAGTCAAGGTTCATTATGAGTCTTTCTCACATAGAATAGTTGTTTACATAGCAATCAACAAATTCTGAGAAACCAGGGGTTTGTTCATTATCAAAAAGGTGAAAAAAGGATTGATAGATGTTATGAAGGTTTGTTCCCTGGTCCCTTAGGAAATTCAACTTCTGTTTCACAGCTTCAATGGGTCCATTTAAAAGAACAAGGTCAAAAACATCAGCATTCCTATCATCCAATAGTTCTTCTACTTTATGATACTCTAAGTCATGAGTTTCTATATTTTCCATTTGAGCCCTTTGTACAACTTTCATGGGGGACAAAAAAGGAACTACCTGGTATTTCAGAAGTAGATGATGGAATCCATAGCAATTAGCTCCTTTTGTACTATCTATCGTCTTCTTCTATAGATGCAAGAGGATAAAATAATGTACAGTCTTTTACGATTTTCCATATTCTTAACTCTCTTGCATGTTTGGTCATCGAAACTTTTCTCAGCCTTCAATTTATACCCGATCTATTTTGCACCATTGATCTTCTATTTTATTTTGATTTTGTTATTCTCCCTCAATTTTGTCGTTTCTCTTAACTGCTATTCAGCTCACATTTTGAAATTATATTTCAACCATCAATCTTGTCATGGGTCCTTTTTAACTGCCGATTTCATGTTTCCTTATTGATTATGTGATTTGATTTGAAATGCACCTTCAGAGTGGGAATCTTCTATTTGTGAAGAGGTTCTAGGATGTAGATCCTTACCCGATCAAATCTGGAGTATTCATCTAGTTATTCCTTTATCCACCTTTTGCAAGCACCATATTCTTTCTCTCCCTTGCATCTTTGCATCGTGAAAAATATTTCATCTATAGATATGAGTCTACGATGAATCTGGAACATTCACTAGTGTGAATCCTACAAGATTTCACAATACACATATTTTCTATCCTGCATGCATGTTCCCATCACGAAATCCTTCACGATCTGATATCTCCACCTCTTTTTAATCCTTTTCGTTCAATGTGGAGGGCCCTACATAATTACGTGACACTGAGGAAAACTACCCATTGTGCCAGTTTTGGGGGGATTCTTTCTAAACCCCCACAAAAGTCTTGATGGACTTTT
>LPNX010494959.1:226129-237453 GCA_001517045.1 Pseudotsuga menziesii | reverse complement strand
CCCCCCCAAAAAAAAAATTCCTGGGAATTAGACTCTTTCGGGGGGGTTCAAAACTGCCCCCAAAAGTATTGAGAATTGGACTCTTGGGGGTGATTTTTAAGAAACCGCCCCCAAATGTATTGGGAATTCAAACTTTTTTTTGGGGGTGGGGGGTTCTTTAAAAACCACCCCCAAAAGTCCAATTTTTGGAACTTTTGAGGGTGTTTTTTAAGAACCGCCCCCAAAGACCTAAAAAATAATTGGGGGTAGAGGGGCTTATCAAAACTGTCACAAGACAATGTCGTGCCCAAAAGGGTATTTTTTGTAGTGTAAGCTTACTCAAGGATAAAATGGGAAACTAGGGAGAAAAGTAATTGTATATAATATAAATAATTAATTTGAAAACTTAAAACTACTAATTTAGATTAAAGGTAATGTAGCTAGTATTTCGATGCAAACAAGGAAAACCATTGTTTGTACTTTTATAATTATCCTAATCATGACAGTAATGATTTATCAAAAATCATGAAAGAAATAAACATCAAATAACTAATTATAATATGAAGGAAAAGAATCTACAGGTTTTATTTTGCATCAAAAATATATATTATGGGCAGTTACTACTAAACTTCTCTAGATACTAAACATACTTTTATGAACAAATTACAGAATTAGAATTAATTCACAGATAGAAAATAAACAGTTAGAACTTGGATAATATGCAGAATGGGGACAAACACCCAAAGGAGACCGTTCCACCCAACCGTCTCCTGAAGGAGCCAAGGTTACCTGCTTAGGACCCCCGAGCCTGTTCACAGAATCACTTAGGTCCATATCACTGGATAATAGCACACACATAACTTGTTGTGACTTAGTACTCAGTAGTAGACTTAAATCAACAATTACAGTTTATTTATCCCCTCATCAAACTCCTTGTGTGCCTGATTTTTCAGTTTTGTAGCAGTCGCAAGGTTCATTCACTTTAAAAATAGAATGTAGCAAGCCTCCTCCTCAATTTAATGATATTTATAAGATTTCCTAGGTCTTTGGGCCAGTTTTGGAATTAAATGAGCCACCCGCTCAATTCCCCCTCTCTCGGAACATGACAACAATTTTAGGTATTTTGCTTCCTGCAACAGCTAGAAAGTGAAATGCTAGTTCTACCACTTGTCAACAAACCTTCTACAGCTTCTCATTCCTCCCAATGGGTCAGTGAACACTCATTCAATAGTCTCCTTTTGGTAGGTGTCTCTTTTATTTAATTATTAAAATAAATAAATATTAAATTACAGACATCCTTGACCAACTTGGTCATAAAAACTTGACAATTTCACTCATATAGATGCCCTACCAGATTAGATAACATCCAAACCCCCGAAATATATAGTTGGGACAGGCTCTTGATGTGAGGTCCTTTAGAGAGGACTATATTCCCTTCCTTCCTTCCCCAGCAAATGGAGTGTAGATTTTAACTGACAAATTTCCGTGCAGAACAATCATCAATGAAGGAGAAGGATAAAACTAGAATGGATTATTACTTACCACAAGTTTGACACAAATGCGACATCAAAGTTAAAACCCGAATATGGGTACCTACCACCAATGAAAACGAGTTAGCATCATTAAAAACTTGGAAACCATTTATTAGAAAAGTAAATTGTTAGAGGGTGACACTTACCTAGGAAGAGGATTATGAGGGTAAAGATCCTTTTTGAAACCTTTCAAGGCATTTCATGGTATGGCTATGATAAACAACCTGGTAAACTTCAAATCCTATAACCGGAAAGAATTATGTGTTTCTATGCAAAGTAATGTATAAATCCCTTAGGTCAATTCTTTTTTGGTTGAGAATGATGATCTAGGTGCAATTCCAAACCTCCATATTAAAGTAGAATTGTAAGTTTTTTGGCACATAGTAGTCGAGCTACTAACCATCTGAGCCCATTCAGCTCCAAAAACCACCATTTTAACGTATTTCACCATTGAACAAAGCCAACAACTCAAGGAAACAAATGAGAATGGAAAATGAAGACTCTAGTGATTCTTACGCTTTCGTGTTTCTCACAATCAATTCAAAGATTCTCACAGAATGTAGTTGTCTTCACATGCATTTATTACCAACATACTACCAACTCACGAGCTTGTATCTACACTTAAACATGTAACTATATGTATTTTAATATAGGATACCATGGTTTAGTTTGTGATAGGATAGTCATAGAAATATTTAATATGATTATTTACAAGATTAATTGGAAAGGTTTCAAAGGTCTGCGCGACCATGGTATAACCCCTACAAAATTAATTTTAACAATGTGCATTAGTGATAAGCAAGTCTAAGTGAAAAGGGAGTAATATGTACATGTTTTAAAAAAAATTAGTAAAGAAATTACTTACCATGAAATGGATATTTTAGATGATTAGATAGGTTCCAGAACGATAAGACCCCTCTCACCTACGAGAACAAAAAAAATGTATTAGCGTAAGGTGCGTAAGGAGTAGTCTCAACCTTAGTTTTTTATTTTCCCCTACCCGTGATTAATATTTTTGAAGAGCTAGATTTATTTAGGTGAATGAACAAAAGATTACAAAAAAATTAAATATTTCGTTTTAGTTTTTAGGCGTGTTTTGGTATGTTAGAAATTCCTTGAACGAACATACATGACCTGCTGGGGATATATTTCAAAATTAAGTGTGGATATGGGTGAGATTATGATGTTTTTAATTGCTTGTATGGGATTTATACTTCCTGAAATGGTCTTCATAAGCAATTCGAGGCTTACATCTTAAACGAAATATCTTGGCCTTGAGTTCCAAGAAGAAATAATAGAACCAATGCATATGATCAATGACATTAAGAAGTTTTTGGCTACTTAGTATATGTCTTGAGGCCCTTTTAACACTCTCTAAAGGAATCCTAATACATAAAACCTAAGGGAATATTTGGGGAATCTAGGGGTATGAATGAAAACTTAAATCGATGCCATAGCATATCCCAAGCGTTTCGTTTTCTTAAAAGTCAAGATGTGGGAGCCAATAGAATAATTTTAGCAATATGTATGCATATTAAGGCCTTTGACATTATTCGGTGAGGAAATGAAGGGATGGGTCCCTAAAGCAAGATTCTGGCTATCCATGGAAATGAACACCATAAACCACTACACATATCCTACCACCTTATAAGTGCTACATTTAGGAAAAAAACATTGGTCTCCCACAAATGACCTCTCAAGAAAATACTTGTCCTTTGAGTAAGGATGTTAGAAACATTATTAAACTTTTCCCATTAGATATGGGTATTAAGGTCCTCAACACGGTTGGGAGACAAAACATGAAACAAGTATGTAAAGGGATATTATTGGAATCGAGGCCCAAGAGGGATATATTGAACAAAAACACATGTCCTATTGAGGGAATATTTGACCTCCAATTGGGGATATTGAGACCAATATAAATTTTGAAGGAAAATGTATCATTCACAAAACACTCAACATAATATTGGGAAGAAAAATGGTCCTTTGACTAAAAATGAATATTATGTGCATCCAATTCCAATGAAAATGTGTTTAACCATCACACATAAACTCATAGCAGAATCCTTCACCGCGAAGTGAGAATATTGCAACCACTGTAATATTTTAGAACCGTGTATTGGTAGTGAGGACTAGTTTAAGTCCAAGTTATTAAACATGGACAATTATCCTAAATGGTAGCTTGTAAAGCTGAAAGGTCATGATAAAGGACTCAGTCCACCACACATGACATCTTTATGGGATATTTTTCCTTTTAGTGGTTATATGGGGAACAATATAATATATTTTAATAACTAAATATGCATTATGGATACCTACCAATTTTTAAGTTCTGAACATGATCCTTAGGATATACAATAATCTTTTAGGTATCCTACTTCAACGAAAACACCTTCAACCAAAACTTTTAACATCCAAAGATTAACATTTTCTTTCGAATTGGTATATGGGAACCATTAGAAGCATTAGAACACTAGGTATTTATATTAGTGCATTGACTATGGTAAATGGAGGGGATCGAAGGAATTAATCCCTAAGGTAGGTTATAAGTATTGAGGGTCATGGATGAGGAATTTAACCACCACATATAAACTCTTTTTCAAATGTTTGATCCCTAAGAGAGGACGTGTGATCCATTGAAAGGTTTCTACCACTAATGATGGGTCATAAGTCCTTAAATAAGGTTAGCCGAGGAAATTTTATCCTTAAGACTTCAATGAATATTCTAGTAATATTGGCCAAAAACATCACCTTGAACGATCATAGATCTTATATTGAGGGTATCCTTACCTACAGGTGAGGATATGGTCATGAATTAAAAAAATGTGAGGAAAAGGTTTTGGTGTTGAGGAATTGACTGTGGTCAATTAAAGTAGATTGGGAATTAGGCATTAAATGTAGCTTCTAAGGATCATTTATAGACATTTGACGATGACTCCAAGAACCACAAATTACTTTTTTATTAAATATATGGAAGTCAAGACACAATGGGTGGGATAATTAAGAAAAAAATGAGCACCAAGTTTTAATCTCAAGGCTATGTGCATAGTTTATGGAGGAAAAGTAGATACCAGTAAGTAAAGGTAGTTTATATGGATGATCTATAGAAAATAAAAATTCATTAAATATTGATAAACAACCTTTATAGGGTATGTCTCTCTTCAAAGAGGGGATATTATTGTAATTATGATATATTCATGTTCAAAGATGAGATTCAAAGTCGTAGATATAGTTTGGTGAAGTAACCCATGCTATAGGTCCTGAAGTAATCATTCAGGCATCTAGGGATAATAGCGATGGTTCCAACCACTAGATGGGAATTCCCAAAGGCATAATTTTTTTCTAAGTGGGAATATGAGTTCCATTAGTTTTTTTTTTAATTAGGTAAGTATCTGAAGCATTGGATATATTTAATGGAGGAAACCTGGATGTTAGGATCTAAGTAAATATTCTAAAAATTGATGGCCAAGAAGGCCTAAAAAAAGCACCCATGACTTATCAAGGATATATTTACCCTCTAAGTAGGTTTCTTGGTGTCATTAAGTGGTTTTTATTAGTATGTATCGGTTTTGAGGTTGTTGAAATGATGGAGGAATTATTCTAATTCCATAGGTACTAGTGCAATCTTTGAGGCATCAATTGGCATGAAGGATTCCCTTATGCAATACCCATGTCCTTCAAATGCTATCATTTTCATCTAAGAAAGGATTTAAACACATTTAAGAATATTCACTTAATATATATGGGTTCTATGGATTTAACATGGTGAAGGGAGGAAACGCAAGTCGTACCTCCTTAAGCAAGTTTCTAGGCATCTAAGGAAGAAACACCAACCATCAAACTACCATGCCTCCATCCTCAATTTACTTTTAGCATGTGTATGGGGATATATTAATTGTTATCGATTAGTTGTAACATTAAATATGGTTATTTGGGGCTTAAAACCTTAGACATGCCTGTGGGAGGAAACTCAAGAATTATTCCCTAAATGAAGCTTCCATGAATTGATCACTAAGAATAACACCTCAAAGCACCACACATGGTTTTCTATGGTATATTTGGATTCAAAAAAGAATATGTGCGCAATTAGGTGACTTTTAGTGCTAGGTATATGTATTTGGGGATGGTAGAGATGGATGGGGGACAAAACCTATGTATTAGACTATATACAAAGCTTCTAGGAATCCAATGTCATGGACCATGGGTCAAACACCATGCATGACCTATCCTAGAGACTTGGTTTAATATGCATTCATACCATCTAAAAGTTGATCCTCCTACCAAATCATAAAACATATATGATAACCTTGTATCCCAGCTCCAAGTATCTAAAGTAAAAGCTCAATATACACCAACACAATCCATATTTCTGGATGCTCTGTATAAGAAAAATAAAACGCAATGAAAAAAAGGGCCACAAATTAGTTTACTTACTATATTTAAATAACTATAATATGCCACTATAAATCAACCTGGAACCAGTATATATCATCAATTTGAACTAGATTTTGTGTGTAAATTTGGTGCTTAGTGTGTTGAGATATGGAAGTGAGTCAGGCAAAAAAATTATGAAAAACAATGAAATTTTGATACTACAAAAAATGAAGGGAAATTTTAATTAAATTTATTGATTTTTTTGAATCCCTTGTTGTGCTTAATAAATAAAGTATCATAGATACACCCAAATGTGTTAATACAAAGACACATACCAAACCATCTTAACCTTAAACCCTAAATCTGTAAATAACCTAAACAGACCCCAAATCTGCTAAATCCGTTATACACCCATAGGTATCAAAATTTTGGAGATTCCATCCCCATTATAACCTAACACAAAATAGGTCAATTTTAACGCTGTGCCATGCCCAAAATCCCAATATACTGGGCCACAACATAGAACTTTTCTTAACTCCATGTTTCAGATTCTTGTGGATGAAAGAGCTCTCGGGAAATTAGAGGTTAAGGTAGATTGATGATAGTTTGCTTTTGGTCAGTTCCATGTTACCAAGGTCACACATTGAAATGCACAAAATCTGGCCATGAGAAGTTCATGTAATGATTCAGTGACACATACCTCATAACAGTGAAAATGCCACAAGAAGTTCTTGCAGTGATTTAGTGACACATACCTCATAACATTGAGAATGCCAAAGTTTCTGCTCTTCTTCGGGGAGCACCTCAGACAAGCGCTTTGAAAGGATATATTCCACACTTGAAAACCCAACAAAAATTGTGCCCAGATTTAGTATCAATGGATTCAATTCAAGTTTTTATCATATTAACATGAGGAAAACTATAGCTAAAAATTCAGAAAAATAATTTGAAATCTCCAACTTTCCTATGAGATGTGCATCATTGGTATCCTTGTTCACCCTGCATACACGACACACTGCAAGAAATCCTCGTTCATCCTGACCACATAGTGGTGTGTTTCGATCTTCCTGATCATCTCGTGTCCATATATTAGCCAAGTGCATACATCATGTATGAAAAATTGTAATGCAGATCATGGTTCCGTACAAGTAATTTAATATGAAAACACTTCAGGAAATTAGAAGAGGATCAAGAAAAAATACCTGTTGAAACTGCCTCACAGGTGTGAACTTCTAAAGCATTTGGGAACCTGTGTCTATGAGTTGCGATCCCACAGTGGATGTGTGGCATCAAAAATAATGACTGAGTTAATGTAGGGCATAGAAAAGACTGAGTAAGTTAATGAAGGGCATAAAAAAGACTTGGTGGCATATAAAAGACTGTGATCCAGACAGAGGTTGCTCGGAACATTATTTTAAATAAAGGTTTTCCCAAACCTAATCTTGATCTAGCACATCTCCCATAGCCTCCCATAGCGTGGAGTGTGCAGAAATGTCAGCTGTCCTAGACTAATGAAGAAATAAAAAAATAGTTTAAAAAAATTCTTTAATACACTCAAAAATCAAACTATAGAAAAAACTTTAGAAAATACAAAAAAAATTATGCCAAACTCTCAACTAATTCACCTGGCTGAATCAAATATATCCTCTTGTCGCTGACATAAAAACAACTAACACAGTCTACTCACCGTATTTTAGTCCACACAGGGTAGGATGTCTGGCACAAAAGGATTATTTTATGCTTACGCAAGCTCGCCGCCGGGTCTTGGGGCACAAAGTACCAAGCCTATGTCACCTATATAAACCAATAGAAAGTAAGATAAATCAAAATTTAAATAATTCCCCTCAAAAATTGATACAAACTATAGCAAAAATTATATGTTTTTGTTAAAGTTACTACAAATTATTCCAAATAATCGCCCTGAGCAATTCATATATATCCCCTTGTCGAGGACATAATAAGACAAGTTGTTGTAAGATTATATGTACAAGTGCAATTCAAGGTTAAAATAATGAAAATTAATGGAAGAAATTAAACTTAAATAATAAATGGAATAAAATGACTTTTTATTGGGAGGAAGTGAGGATTCTCAATAACATAAATTAATTAAGGATTCCAAAAAACTATGGTGATGATTCCTATGAGAATAGCTACTTAAATTGTTAAATAGCTATAAATGGATGATAAGTCTTCTATCTTGAGAATCCAAAAAAAATTAGCAATTCATTTTAAGATAATTTTATGATTTGGTTTTGGAAAATAAAACCTTTATTTTTAAATAGTTTATTATTGTAAAAAATATGTGTCTGAAATATTTAGCTCTTAGTTATGTTTAATGTTGTTTTATTCATGCTTTAATCGTAATTATGAATAAATGATTAAACTATATTTTTGTGATTTTATTTATAAATAATTTTTGGAGTGATATTTGGTGAAATCCAACTCTATGTTTCCTTATATCTATGCCTTAGTAAATTGTGCCATAACTACACTCATTAATTCAATGTATTTGAAAAAATATATTTTAAAAAATGTTTTAATTTTGTTTTTGTTTAAATAAAAATCACATGATAATTTATTTCCCTGACAACTAAAATGAATATGATAATTTATTTTACTTGCAACTAAAATCAATATGTCTATGTCTTAGTAAATGGTGCCATGACTATGCTTACTAATTCAACCTATTTTAAAAAAATATTTTAATTTTTTTGTTTAAATAAAAACTACACTAATTATGATCGTTTATTTTACTCAAAATTGAAATCAATAAGTACCATAAGATATAATTGGGAAATTTCAAATCAATTCCTTTTTAACAACAAAATCTAATCTTGAAAAGAGTAAGATCATCGCCCAGCATTCCGAGATTAGTTTGGGGCCTCTGCTAATAAACAACGCCTAAAAACGGGGCACACTTCAGCACGTTTATCTTCGAGGCCATACACATGTCGTATGTCTTCTAACCCTCACGCATTGTCTTTTAATCTCCATAGGTCATACAATAGGCTTAGGATTGGCCATCCGTAGAGTTAGCGGATTGTTGAGTGTTTGTTTCCACCAATATGTTTGGCTATTAGATTGTATGAGATTGCTCAGTGTTGGTTTTCCTGTATGAGTAATTTGGTTTAAGTTAGATAATTTAGTTAAATAATTGTAGAGATTATCAATAGTAAAAACTTAATGATTTTTGTTATTGTATTTATCAATAATTAAGTAAATATCATTAATGTTTTTATATATATGAAAAATATAATTATTATATATATATAACTAATTTCCAGGAAATGAAACTCTTTCACTTAAACTAATTTCGGCGAAATGAAATTCTTCCACCTAAACTAATTTCTAAGTAAATGACCCATCCCATAAATACTTGTGAAAACACTGTCTAAATGAAATGATTTTTAGAATACCCATCCCATAAGTACTTGTTTCTATTAGAGTACCCATCCCATAAATACTTGTGAAAACACTATCTAAATGAAATGATTTTTACATTCTAGGTGATCTAATGCATGTGTACATGAACGCATTTCACAAATATATACATATTTTAATTCTTATGAAAAAGTTGCCTCTGAATGAAAAATCATTACACTATATTCATATTGAAAAGACATTATATATATATATATATATCTGATTATTTATACATAAAAGCCAATAAATGTCTTTACATGTTGATTATTGATTAATTTTCTTTATTAATGCAATTTTCTTTCTGGGTCATTTCATTTATATATGTGTGAGAGATATAAATCTGATTATTTACACATGAAAGCCAATGAATATTTTTGCATGTTGATTGTTGAATAATTTCATTTATTAATGCAACTTTGTTTCTGGTTAGTAATAATTACTTACATTTATTTGTGCTAGATCCATCATTCTAAGTTTATAACAAGGTAAATCAATTTTATATAATGTGAAGTCTGATATTTATCAATAATTACAGTTTAAATTTGGTTATATTGAGAGTATAACAATATCATTTTATGTTATTAATTATTTATCTTATTTTTTAAAAAGAAATTTTTTTAATTGTTTAGCCTAATAATTTTTATATTGAAACTACAATCATATCTCTTCATGTTATTAATTACTTATCTTATTTTTATGTTGTTATCTACTTATCTTATTTTTTAAAAAGAAATTTCTTTAATGATTTAGGCTAATAATTTTTTATTAAATTTTATGAAAGCTATTTCATTGAAATATAGAATAATAAAAAATTAATAATTAAAGTTATTCAGAATAATAACAGAATTCATATGTATTTGAGTGTTTTGAGTTGCGAATGGACAGTTTTGCTTCAACGTGGTCATTGAATTCTAAGCGGAATTCCTGACATTAAAAATCTAATACTTCTTCTGTAAAATCCTCCAAACAATATGAAAAAATGCTTGAACGCTAAAAGAAACAAATATATGGAAAATATGTTAATTAGAAATTTAGGTTCACCTGTTTACATCTTGCTAGTTGGTTTCACCTAATTGAACAAGTAAAGGATACCAGAGTTTAACTTTGACACGTGAAGGATGTTTCCTCTTCGAACACTGTCGTCACTGCATATCCTCAGATACAGCACTATCTGGAAAGTCTTCTTTATAAATATCAACATCCCATAACGACAATAACTTATTTTTAGGAAGAGAGCTATGTCCGGGGGATGAGACTGAGGTATCAATTTCTTTGTCATCGGTTTTGCCCGAGCTACTCGCACTGGGATGCGAATCAACATCATTATCATTTGTTTTGCCGGAACTACAAGCACCGAGATCAGAACGCATTTCAATATGGATTTCTTGCAGCTTTCCCTTACCCCCAACTAAAAAGTCTTCGATCACTTCACTATTCCCAAAAAACCCGGGCATAGAACAGTCTGCTTCCCGGTGAAACTGTGGCAGGTAACCGTATTTTTCCTTCGAAGGGCGGGTTATAACCTGCTTACCTGTATTGCAGAGATTCGATGCAGAGCCCTGGGAGCTATTTTCAATGTTATACGTTTTCCTAGTAATCGTTCTGGGTTCCTTTGATTGATAAGGATATGGCCTACCATCAACTATCTCATCGACGCGGGTCCTTTTCCATTTATTAGAATCAAGCATTCGTCCGGGCATTTTCTCTTCAAATATAAAAGGAGGCTTGCTGTATTCAATACCATAGACCTGCTTGACGATCGTGTTTACCTGTTGTTCACTAAATTCCCCTCTAGAATCCAAAAGTCGTCGCGCAAGTTTTTTATATGGTTCTCCCTTCTGTAACACGTCCGCTATCTTTCTACGTTGCTCTTCATCCGATCGGAAAAGTCTGAATGCCTTCGTTGTCGATTGTTCCTCATGGGATGAGGTGGATTCACTCGTTTCGATCGTTGGTCTTACTGGATAAGATTCATCTTTCCTTCCATAATCGTTCGCTTCCGCTTGCGGAGGGGAT
>LPNX010494959.1:185839-225846 GCA_001517045.1 Pseudotsuga menziesii | reverse complement strand
CAAGGTCATTTGCTTTATTGAAGGAAAAAGAAATAACATTTAACATAGAATTAACTAACAATATAGGTCGTGATTTGGGATCTTTGATATTACTCAAGGTCAATAGAGGTGATGGGATCTATGATTGAATAAAGGGTAGGATCTATAGATTCCAAAAATAAAAATATATTTAGAGAATTGAAAGTAAAAAAAAAAATTCCTTCACCTAAATAACAGTCTCCTATCATGGCGTAAGCAGCCAGACATAGGGAACCTAGAGTATCTAAATCTATTCAATAATGGGAATTAAATGAATGGCAATGTCCGAAGCCATTTAAATGACAATGTTTAATACATATATTAAGAATCCATTTAATAAACTGAGCGATGTGTACAGAACACAGTGAAGATTAACTATCAGGTCAAGTATTCGTTTTTAGCAGTGAAACTCTGCGCTTTCATGACTCGGGATGTGGCTACAACAAATAAAATATGTATACATTTTTCCAAGACCTTGCGGCCCTAGACAGACAGATTCTTTTTTTTAAAGCCCATAAAATAACATGTTTTAAACCAACATTGTTGAAGAATACTAAATTATGTTATTTTAAACCAACATTGTTGAAGAACACTAAATTATGAAAATGAAGAGTATTATCGCCATTGTTGGGTAACAATCTGGGCAATTAAAGAAATAGAGTGGCTAAGCCCTAAATATGTACAAACAAGAATTCAAACTACTTTTTACAAAGTTGAAACAATTTCATTATAAACTTAGAGAATAATAAATGGTAGGCGTTCAATCCTGAATACTAAATCTTTAAGAGTATCCTATGTATTTTAATATAGGATACCATGGTTTAGTTTCTGATAGGATAGCCGTAGCAATATTTAATATTATTCTTTATAAGATTAAGTGGAAAGGTTTCAAACGTCTACGTGACCATGGTATAAAGCATGCAAAAGTAATTTAACAATGTACATTGGTGATAAGCAAGTCTAAATGAAGAGGGACTAGTGTGTAAACATTTTAAAAACAAATTAGTAAAGAAATTACTTACCATGCAATGCAGATTTTGGATGCTTAGATAGGTGCCAAAACAATAAGAACCTTCTCACTTATGAGAAAAAAAAAATAGTAGCCTAAGCTAAGTAAGCAACACTCTCACCCTTGGTTAACAAACAACCCCATCTGCCACCAAGCTTTCTGGCCACACATGCCAACCAAGCTGCCATCAGACATTCCCAAGTTTGAAGGAAAAGTAGGGGAATGTCCCCAAAACCACATAATGACATTCCATCTATGGTGCTCATCAAACAACATCGTAGACGATTCCATTAGACTGAGGCTATTCCAACGCACCCTTACAGGTGCTGTGACCAAATGGTACATTGAGATACCGCAAGCCAAGTACCCAGATTTCAACTCCCTAGCCTTCATGTTCCTACAGTATTTCCAACTCCCCATCAAATATGACGAGGGGGTGGAGATCCTGCTATCCTATCGTCAGAACACCGCCACTCATATAATGGACCACATCCATGAGTGGTAGCGGCGTTGTAGCCTATTTAAAATCCAACTTGACGACAGGATCTTCTTGGATTGGTTCCTCAAGGCCTTGCTCCCACCCATAGGAAAGGACATCGCATCCGAACGTCCCCAATCTGAAGAAGAGGCCATACTGAAAGCCCAACAGTTTGAACTAATCTATGCTCAGTTTGGATACCATCATCCTAGAGGCTCCCTGTGTAAGAACCTCCTACTGTGATGCACCGGGGGCATCCCATGCTGTAGATGGTATCATAGGCTCGGTTTCCCAACAACCACAACACCATCCAACACCACCTAAGTTCCACCACAACCAAGCAATACTGGTAATGTTGCTTATCAAAACCAAGCTCTAGACTATGCTAGAATGATGTCCCAGTCTGGAGCAACAACCTCCTATGCACAATCTGTGCCACCACAGTAGGCTCAGGCCATGGCTTGGCTAACAGAACAATATGCAGGGCAAATGCCGACATTTGTTGCACCGCCACTCACCTAGATCTAACTGTGTACCACCAGTGCAAGCAGTTCAAGCGCCCGCCCCTGCTCCACCTGCTTTGTTGAGACAAGTGTTCACACAACAAAACTGTCCCAACCAGCCTGCCCCCAACAACCAACAAGGGCAAGCTAGAAATAATCGACCCCGAAACCAAGGAAATAATCAACCATAGGGAGGTGGTCAACAACCCAACCCTCTAAACAATGCCACGGCAAACCGGCCAGCCCAAAACCCCCCAAAACTAAATGCACCAAGACGCAATGCCTTGTTGCACACAAACCAACCATGTACACTCTGTGAGGTCTATGGGAACTACGCATTCGAGTGTCCCCTCATGGGCCACACTAAGCAGGCCATTCAGAACGAGGTCCAACAGGCTGCCAACGCTACAAACCAAGCCCAACCCAACCCGACACCCCAAGGGCCTCCTCCTATGGTGCTTCAAAACCCACTACCATTCCAAGGATTGGTGGCAACCGCACCCTCTGCCCAAGCCAATCCCAACACTCCGGGGGAACCTCCCATAGCCAAAACAGGTGTCCACCACCTGCTAGCCATGACAACTGAAGAAGTCAACCTACAAACCAGATGGAATCAGTACAAAACCACCACTGAACCCACTGACACATCAGCGGCATCCATGTCCAAATCAATGAATGTACCTCTTTAGTTACCCCCATTCTCGTGCCCCCCCATACACAGAGTTTCTAATAATGCCACAACTAGAGTTGCTGTCAGGTACAACATCGTGGGTGATTTATCCCAAACACCAACTACCATGTCCGCTCTTGAGGTACTTAAAACGTGTCCAACACAGCAGAAAGCCTTACTAGCCTCCCTTGGGGCAGTAGATCCCTCCGACTCCAAGTTGATCACATTCGACATGGAGAATGGATAACTGCGCATGCCATCTACCATCACCTTTCAAATATTGATATCCATCCAAAATATGGTTGTGCACAGGTGCATAGTGGATGAGGGGGCATCCACGTGTGTTATGTCTACCCTAGTCTGGAAGAAACTGGGATCCCCAATTCTGCAACCATCCTCCACAACTCTCTGGGATTATGAAGGCCATCCTACAAAAGACTAAGGAATCCTCCCCCATGTCCCCATTACATTAAGCTGGGAAGATAGTTCTGATTGACATAGAGGTTGTCAATGCTCAACTAGACTATACCCTTCTCCTCGGGAGAAGTTATATGTATGCTATGACAGCGATCGCATCAACTGTCTTTCATCTCATGATGTTCCCCCACGAAGCGAAGATCATGAAGTTTGATCAACTCACTTATCATGATCCACAAGGGTTAACGACACCCGCTAATGTTATCCCTACCATCGCCACCATTGAGCTGCAAGGGATGACCACACACGCCAATGTCTTCCCTGCAATCAACACCATGGTTGAAACCACACCAGCCTCCCCATTGTTGAATGTGGGCCCTGGGTTGTTTTCCGATATAACCATGACGGCTCCTTTCCCCCTAGTGTCACCACCATCGACACAAAATGAAACTGCGGACTTGTGCAAGGCCTCATCCAGCACCGTTGCATCCAAAAAATAACTGCAACCACAGCCGCAACCACAACCACAACATCATCCATAATCGCAGCCGCAACAACATCCACAGTCGCAGCACTATGCATAGCTGCAACCACAACCTCACCCCCACATGCAACCATTGGTAAGTTATCTATGCTCATCTCCAGTCCATACGATCCCCTTTCTCTTTCCCTCGCCTGATGTCATGAGCAAGCTGGTGATGGCCACCTTAAGCCTACCCAATTTTACATTGCGAATTTCGATGTGGTATCTTGATCCACCAGCTCAACCACCAATGCCCCAGGTTGTTTTAACCCCGATGCAACCCATTGCGGTTGACTCTCACCGTCCAACCAGCCCACAAAATCCAACCACCACACCTACACCCGCACCGCCCCACCCAAAAAGGGCCAGGGGAAAGAATACCAAAGCTACTACAGAACCTCAGTAGATCTCACCTTGCGTTGTCTACGAACAACAAGGGCATCCAACTGAGAACTACCCTGAGATCCCAATGATCTGTGTGCATTTGGATGCCATGGATACAAACAAAAACCTCCCTGTGGTTGAACTTCCAAGCGCGCCAGTAGCAAGAAACAAGGCATTGATAACAAACCATGCTTGCACCCTCTGTGGTTTGTATGGACATTACTCTCACCATTGCGAAGACTTGCTCGAATTTTGAATAGCTCTAGCTAACCTCCGGCAACATTCCCTTGAGTTTGAAATCACCTCGATCGAAGAATTTCACCCCCCACCTCCTTCTTCAGACACCATGTCGATTTACACGATGTCTAGTTCTACCGACCCTCTTGTCTCCACCACAACGAACAGTCCATCAGACCTATCTCTTCCATTGTTTCTGCAACCACAGCTCCAACCTCAGTCGCAACCTCAACCTCAGTTACTAGGAAAATAGTGGGGTTCATTCCTAATCAACATGATCCTTTTCCTTTTTCTTTTCCTTTTCTTTTTCTTGCCATCCGGGATCATGAGTAAGTGTGTCTTGGAAACCCGCAATCTATAGGATTTCACACTGGGAGATCCCATGTGGTACCTTAAACCACCTACCCTACCTCTAAGGCTCCAGGATGTGTTGACTCATGTCCACCCAATTGAGATGATGTTGCACCTACCTCCACGTCCATCAAAGACTCCTCCTGTCTCCAGGCCTTCCCCTCTTCCTCCAACAGAGACTGGGGGCAAGGCCACAAAAACCATAACCAATACCATTTACATGATCTCTAGCACCATTTTCCCTTTTGTCTCATTAGCTGTGGAAGATCCACCTAATCTATCTTGACACCACTTACATGATGACGGAGAGATCTGTAAGAACACCTTCAGTTTTACCCCATTCCCTTTAAACCATAGTGTCGAATCGGTTCTTCCCATAAAAGACCAGATTCCATCACCCTGCCTTGCCAATGAACTTCGTCTCGACAAGGGGGCATACCTCTTCACTGAATCAGATGGTCGACTCTTGAAGAAGCCATGCAACAGGCTCCACCTCAAGAGATCCTATGCCTAATACCACCACTATGAGTCCCTTATAGCATAGTTTTCTCCCTTTTTGTTTTGCAACTTTTTTACCACAAATTAGAACCCCCCCCATTTAGCGGTAGCACCATTAGCTGCTAATCCAAAGTCACTCGAAACCTATTTGAGACACCTCTCACACCTATGGGCCCAAATTTCCATCTCCTTATAAGACCATCGTCTCATGTTTAACAAACAAATTTCAGGACCGCTCCTCGGAGGTTACCTCAATTTACAAGCCACAGCATGGTGATGCAAGTGTCTATGGACCTGCACTTGTATCACTATTTCCTACCGCTACTCATGTGGGTTTTTGGGCCACTTCCCATTAAGGAATGCCATTTTTACTTTTGTTTTGTATTTTAACACATAATTGTCTTCTCCATTCACAACACCTTACGCGGACCTCTCGACCATTGGCCACAAAACAATTGATTTTTCTTGCATGTATTTGGCATAGAACTACCCCCAAACTTGCACTCACATCACATGTAGTCAGTTTCATCCACTGCAACTCACACACATGCTCTCCTAACCTTTGTTTGAGAGCCATCTCGGTTTGCATGCCTTTGGCACCGACCCACGAGCCTCTGTCGCAATATATCCCATGCATGTATTGGTATGTTTGAGAGCCTTCTGCTTCATCCATACTGCACAAATGACCTTTGGACCACTGTGCACCATCCCAACATGGGGCACTTCCTATGCCACCACAATCGGTTGACCATATTGGAGTTTTGTTTAAGCTCTTTTCTGACTCCTAAAAAAAATGAAAGGATCATCGAGCACAGCCTCTTCCTTTCCCGCTCGTTAAAGTATAGGAAAGGGCATATACATCGTCTCGTTTATCTCCTTTTGCAGACCATGTAGACCATCAATTGAAAAGGACCTCCTTGGCACACTCAAGCCAAGACCGTTCCCCCTTGCATACTTTTATGCTTTCTCGGGAAGAGGGGCTGCACTTTACAAAAAGGCTCACTATGGGTTGTCATTAAGCTCTTTTCTATCCTTCTCATCAAGAAAATATTGCCTAGTAAACTTGGTTTCATTCATGTTCGTAAAAGTATCTAAATGACCATCCAGTTAGCATAGGTTTAACCTTTTCCGTCCTGATTGGACAACCAATGGTAAAGAAGTCTCTCATCCCCCAAAGGATGGGTGCTCTCCTATGTATACATTTATCCTTATTCGGGCATAGGAGACTACCAACAAAAAATATCCCCCACTGGAGTCTTCTTCGTCCTTTAAGACTCTGTAAAATTGAAAGCCCCATTGAGCATTTACTTTCTTGGGCTCGCCAAAAATCCATGAGATCGTACCATAACGGTGTCCCTAGACACCACCCCACAGAAAACAGTTTGGCAGAATTCCCACATTGGGTTGCCTTTGTTTAGAGTACTCTGTAATGTGTCTTCCTTGGATCCCATCAATATCGAAAGTGTCCACCTCCTCCAAGTATTTCCCATCTGCAGTGACATTCCCGATATTATAGCTATGA
Organism: Pseudotsuga menziesii; assembly: GCA_001517045.1. Lineage (NCBI taxonomy): Eukaryota > Viridiplantae > Streptophyta > Pinopsida > Pinales > Pinaceae > Pseudotsuga > Pseudotsuga menziesii. The sequence continues at coordinate 219,236 of LPNX010494959.1, read as the reverse complement.
TCCCATTCCCATGAGTCAGTTTCATTTGCTTCCTAGTCTGCCCTGTTGTCATACTCTAAACAAAGGAATTTTGAGTCTACCACACTTCCCTTGCCGCTTTTCAATTCTTTCCCTACCCCTCCCCCCCCATTCAGTGGGTCAGTTCGCAGATTGTCTCACACCTTTCAGTTATCTCCCTCGTGCTTCTGGTCAATGAAACATCATTGGCTTGACTAGAGGTAGGTCTCCCTCTGTCAACGACAAACACACATATTCCATAGGATAGACCTATAGGTCCTTGTATCTTGGTTTCATTAACCTCATTGATGAGTTCCTTGGACCACGTGAGAGGAGTCCTTAGTGCCTCTCGGGATGGTTGTTTCTCACGTGCTCGACTCCAACTACATCATCAAACCATTGGGATTCATATAGGGTTTGGTCTGCATAGTACTTGGTTGAAGACCCCATATGTCACCTGACTCTAGCACATTGATGAGTCTACTTGAGGGACCTAAACAGGTTCATGTCCCCTGTGATTTTTGGGTTGCGTTGGAGACAGTGTTCAGAAGCCCCAACAACGCTTCTATATAGATTCATGATTGATGCAGCATACTTGTACCACAGAGACTCTGACTCTCCATCAGCCATGAATATATAGCATTCCATGAGAAGGACATGGCTCCAATGTACCATTTCTTCAAATCAGCATTGTATTCAGCCTCACATTGAGGCAACCATTATTGTACCATCAGTTGTATATGATCGGCTCTTGTATTATAGAGCATAGATCGAATTATTCTATTGACATTGTTAGAAGCATGTGGATTCCTGCCTCATCCATATACATGTAACACATTATTTGTATCTCACCCATTGATGGGAACCATATTAATACAAAAACCAAAACCACCATGCCCCAGCCCCAGAAGCACCATCTCTCCGTAGCAAATCCTATGATGTATGTCGGCCATACGATGAGATCCTGCCCTCACACAACAGGGGGCAATTTGATAACCCAAAAAATCCCTCACTCAGCTCTACATGGCCTACACCACCCAAGGACACCCTTACACGACCCTCATATCACTCCATTAGACCCCCCCACCCTCAAAAAGGCTTAAAAATGAAGAAAAGCACTTAAAAACACCAAAAAGGAGCCTAAATAACTCTCATAGGGGATAAAGCCCCCAAAAAGGGGCTAACACCCTAAAAGGAGATAAATTTAAGGAGGAAGGGGATAAAGCTGTGACCAAGGGCTTAAAACCCTAAAAGTCCCCAAAAAGGTATAAAAGGAGGGTGGGGGGTCACTCTCAAACAACTACTCTCTTGCATATTGTTATTCTGCTCGTGGATGCCTTGAGACTTCTTTACCTCTCAATCCACCCACATCCCCCTCTCTCCCACTCATCTTCCCCATTGAGCCATAGCTCCTCTTCCATTGCTGAGTGAGATAGAGAGGTGCTTCCTTCTAGCCAGGGCATGGTGGCCCATTTCACTAAAAGGAAAGGTATAATATTGTTTTGTTTATGCATTTTTCTTTGATAGATTAGTTGTTTTCTGACCATTATTTGTTTGCAGGTTTGATCTCTAACATGTTTTGTAGGTTTATTGTATCTTAACAGTTGTTTGCAGGTAGCCAAGGCGAAGCCGTAACCTTGTTTGCAGAGGGGCTCACGACCATTCTTTCTTGTTCTTTGCTTTTTGTATGTTCCATTTTCTTCACTGCATTTTCCACGCGTAGGAACCTACCCTTCTATTCTATAGACACAAGGGAGCCATTCCTGCCCCTGTAGCAAAGAGAAATCCCTGCTACACTTCCTCAGAGATAGAATCAGCACCAAAAGTAAAACCCCAAAACAGCAAGATGATCTTCCAATAGCAGTAACCTATTTCTTCCTTGCCCCAATGTCTTTCTCTTCCTCAACTATGTGCTACAACTAAGTGTGGATGAATGTATGATAAATAGAGAGGCTAGGTCTCTATTTATACTAATACTCAACATGACTAAAACCCTACTAGGTATGATCTCTCTAGGAGAGTCTAATAATCCTAGTGCCCTGGAACTATGGGGACTTTAACCCTTACACAATAGGAGGGTTACCCACAATGACTTGACATGACTTGTTTACATTATAGATCCTCCTGATAGGAACATCGGGGCATGACATGACATAAGTAAATCCAGGAATAAACATCAGGTTACAATACATAAGAAATATGAGTGAATACATTCCGAAGTTACAATTACATCAACACTCCCTCTTAACTAGGAAGACATTCTCTCGACACAATTTTCATCACTGGTCTTCTTCTCTAGATCATCTCGTCATCTCATCTTCAAGTCATATTCATCTTCAAGTCATATTCATCTTTAGATTTGGATCATCACTCGATCTAGATCATCACTAGACATCATCATTGGATCTGGATCATCACTAGAAATCATCACTAGATATGGATCATCACTTGATCTGGATCATCATTGGAATCATCACTCGATATGGATCATCATTGGAATCGCCACTAGATCTAGATCATCACTCGATCTAGATCATCACTGGACATCATCACTGGATCTGGATCATCACTGGATCTGGATCATTACTGGACATCGTCACCGGATCTGGATCATCACTCGATCTGGATCATCACTAGACATCATTACTGGATCTGGATCATCACTACTAGATCATCATCACTGGATCATCATAGGTGCTATCTCATGATTCTTCTCGTCACAGAAAGTTCTACAGAGCCATCCCTTTTTCATGATGGTTGTAGGCCTAGACTCCATGTAGTTCTTCTTTAGCGCTTACATTTGACACCAAGTCAGAATGGTCCGCCCAGCACTCACATCTGATCATGTAGGAACCAATCCTATAATCACATCAGAAAGGCCCAATACTCACATTCACCCGCATGATAGGACACAACTACTATCATCTATGGAAAGGCTCATCACTTACAACCACCAACATGATAGGACACAACTACTATCATATGTGGAAAGTCACAGCACTTACAACCACCAGCGTGATAGGACACAACTACTATCATATGTGGAAAGGCACAACACTCACATCCACCATCATGGTAGGACACACCTACTACCATTTGTGGAAAGGAACAACACTTACAATCACCAACATGGTAGGACACACCTACTACCATTTGTGAAAAGGTACAGCACTCACATCCACTAGCATTATAGGACACACCTACTATCATCTGTGGAAAGGCTCTGCACTTACATCTAATCATGTGGGAACACATCCCTTAATCACATCAGAATGGCTCTCAGTCCCAGACTGAGGATTCCTATTACCTCACCAGGTAGCTCCATTCCAAGAATGGTGGTAGCCCTTATATCTGACACCAAGTCTGAATGGCCAGAACTCACATCTGACATGGAAGGAACCAATCCTCTAACTATGATAGAATGGCTCAACCCTTACATCTGATCAATTGAGAACACATCCCTCTATCACATCATAATGGCCATGCACTCATATCTAATCATGTGAGAACACATCTCATAGTCATATCAGAACGGCCCTCAGTCCCAGACTGAGTTTTCCTGGTACCTCACCAGGAAGCTCCATTCCAAGAATGGCAATAGCCCTTATATCTAATCATGTAGGAACCAATCCTACAATCATATCAGAATGGCTCAGCACTCATATCTAACATGGAAGGAACCAATGCTCTCACCATGTCAGAATGGCTCCTGGACTCATCACTTCCCTTTGGAGGGAACCTCGATCTAGAAAACACCAAGCTTCTTCCTGAAGTACTCAAACTTCACCCTAGCTAATGGCTTCATTAATACATCAGCTATTTGTTCATCCATTGCAAGATACTGGAGCTTCACTGCTCCCCTCTACACCATATCCTTGATATAGTGATACTTGATCTTGATATTCTTTGACTTGTCATGGAACACAGGGTTCTCCGACAACTTCACACAACTCTGGTTGTCATAATATATACAAGTAGCATCCAAGTGGAGATCAAATAAATCAGATAGTAGCTTCCGCATCCATACTGCCTCACAACTAGCTGAACAAGTTGTGACATACTCTGCTTCATCTATACTTAGTGCCACAAAGAATTGCTTCATGCTAAACCAAGGGATCACACTTGATCCCATACTGAAGCAACACCCTGAAGTGCTCTTCCTATCGATGGCACTGCCTGCCCAGTCTGAATCAACATAACCCTCCAGGTTAATCTTCTGATTTGACTCATACTTGCCTCAGAATATGCTTTGCAAAAATCAAGTGAACATTTATCGAATCTCTCACGAACTGGCTCAAGGTGTTCACAACAAAGAAAATAATCTGGTCTCGTGTTCATCAGGTACATCAAGGACCCAATCTTCTGACGATACATCATCGCATCAACCGAATCTGATGAAGCATCGCTCAATAGCTTTAGGTATGATGCCATAAGTGTGGCCATAGACTTGTAATCCATCATCCCAAACCACTTTAGGATCTCTACTGCATACTTCCCTTGTCTAAGGGATATTCCATCTGCATTCTGCCACACCTCCATTCCTAGAAAATAATGCATCATACCCAAGTCCTTGATTTTGAACTCGGCAGCAAGCTTCCTCTTTGTATCAGCAATCAACCCATCCATACCTATTACAAACAGATCATATACATACAGTAGGAGCATCACTGGGTTTCCATCTTCAACCTTGTAGTAAATGTTGGAATCTAATTTACTCTTAGTAAAGCTCGAACTGGATAGAAAGATGTCAATTCCTTCATACCAAGTCCTGGGTGCCTGTTTCAAAATGTACAGGGCTTTCTTCAATCTGCATACATGAGACTCTCTGTTATGTGTCTTGAAACTGAGTGGTTGCTCTACATACACTTCCTCTTCCACTACACCATTCAAGAAAGCAGTCTTGACATCCATTTGGTGTATCTTCCATTTCATTACTGCATCCAAAGCAAGTACTGATCTGATGGAAGTGTATCTGGCTACAGGTGCAAAATTTTCTTCATAGTCTATTCCTTCTTTCTAGGAGAAACCATGAGCAACAAATCTTGCTTTATATTTTTCGATGCTACCGTCTGTAGCATGCTTGATCTTGTAGATCCATTTGGAAGTTACAACTGACTTACCTTCTAGTCTTGGGACAAGATCCCAAACATCATTCTTCATGATCGATTGATACTCTTCGATCATAGCATCCTTCCATTCTTTCCATTCTGCCGCTTCTTCATAATTGGAAGGTTCTTTATCGATGAAATCACATAGTAATGCTACATACCCAGTGCAGGACCTGGTCCTCTTTCTTTCTCTATGATTCTTTTTTGGAGCTCCATATCTTTCCATACCTTGGATAATTTCATGTACCCAAGCAGGTTTCCTCTTATGAGGATTCTTCTCCTAAGGTGGATCTATAGGTCTTTGTGGTTCTTCAAATTCTCGATCTTCTTCTTGCATTTCTTCGTTCATGGTTGTATCATGAATTATGGGTGCTTCTGCTTCTTCAGGTTCTTCAGCAGGTCTCTTTCTGGATTTGTTGTAAGCTGTGTCTTCATAAAATGTCACATCCCTGCTGATGTCAATCTTCTTGAATCCTGGGAAACATATTTTGTAAGCCTTCAAGTTTTCAGAGTATCCCACAAATATACCCTTCTTTCCTGAAGGATCTAATTTTCTTCTCTTCTCTTTTGGAATGTGTATGTACACAGGACAGCCAAATATTCTGAGATGGCTGACTTCTGGTTTCTTGCCGAAGAAGAATTATTCAAGAGTCTTGTTCTCGAGTACTCTGTGTGGAGTATGATTATGTACATACACCACTATTTTGGCAGCTTCTACCCAAATATGCTAGGATGATCTTGATCATGAAGCATAGCTCTTGCAGCTTCCATGATAGTTCTTTTCTTCCGTTCTGCAATCCCATTTTGTTGTGGGTTGCAAGGAGTGGACAACTCCCTCTTAATCCCCGAGTCTTTGCATAAATCTTTGAATTCATTTGAAGTGAATTCTCCACCATTATCTGATTGAAAAGTATTGATCTTATTTTTAGTGTGATTCTCGATCAAGGCTTTGAATTCCTTGAACCTGATGAATACTCCATCTTTGTTCTTCATAAAGTAAATCCATGTCTTCATAGAAAAGTCATCAATAAAAGAAACATAGTATACATACCTGCTTAGTGAACTTGATGACATTGGACCACATATATCAGAGTGGATGATTTCCAAGATTCCTTTTGCTTTGCTCTCGCTACTTGGAAATGTCTTCTTTGTGTTGTTTCCTTTCGTACATCCTTTGCAGACCCCATCATGTTTTTCTTGAATTTCTGGAAGACCTTCAATAGCTTTTCTTGCAAGTGGTAGTGCTCTGTAATGCACATGTGCAAGCCTTCTATGACAAAGTTCATTTGGCTCTACTGTGTCTTGGGCCAAGGCTTGTTCTGGATGGCCCTTCAATTTGTACAATCCTCCTTCTTGTTCCCCAATCACTACTGCATCATCGATAGTCTTTCCTTTTGGCCACATGATGACTTGACCATCTATGAATGCAACTATCATTCCTTTTGCATCTAATGTAGATATGGAGAGGAGGTTCTTCTTGAGTCCTGGTACAAACAATACTTCCTTCATTTTCATAGACTTTCCAGAGTCTAGCTTTTAGGAGGACTCCCCACTACCTTTTATTAGATACTGGTAGTCATCTCCTAGCTTCACCTTGTGAGGTAATTCATGTTTTGAAAGTTTCACAAAGGATTCCTTGAATCCTGTCATATGTTAGGAAGCCCTAGTATCTATAAGCCAATCATTACTTCCATGAGTAATGTTTCCCATGAGAGCAGAAATCAAAACATATTCTTCCTCGCTTGAAGAATCTTCACTTTCATATATGGTTCTCTTTGATGAATGTTCATCATCCTCTGCAGCATGAGCATGATGTCTTCTCTTGTTTCCCTTCTTCTTGTGAGAGACATTTTTGTTTCTAGGACATTCTTTAGCATAATGTCATTTCTTGTCACATGTATAACATTTGATTCTAGACAAATATTTTCTAGTGTTATCTTTATGAAAGGACTTACCTCTGGGGTGATGACAACTTCTTCTGGGTTTCTTGGAGTGAACTGTGAGAGCTTGATCTTCACTTCCCATATTTTATTCTCAAGCTGCTATCCGAGCTTCTTCTTGAGAGCACTCTTCCCATAGTCTTCTAAACTTGACTAACTTCTTTCTAGCACAGATTCCTTGAATAAAGGAGTCCCATGATCTAGGGAGACCATTCAAGGTGGTCATTACAATCTCTGCATTTTGCACTTCTTCAGCTACTGCTTCAAGTTGTTCCTTGATCTGAGAAACTCTTGTGAAGTAATACAGGATTGTTTCTGCATTCTGAATCTTCACATTCTTCAGTTGGTTTCTCATAGTCATCTTCTGGTTTATGTTCTTCCCTTCAAACAATTTGGTTAGGGAATCAAACATAGCTTTAGGTGTCTTGAGGTAGGACACCTATGGTATGAGGTGATCCTTAATAGAATCAGCAATGATCCTCTTTTCCATAACCAACTTCTTCTTATGTAAGGCCATTGTCTCATCTCCCTCTGGAACTGGAACCTCCTCACTGATATAGGAGTCCAACTCATTTTATTCCAGAACTAGGGAGATCCTATACTTCTAGGCTCAGAAGTTATCAGCTCCCTCAAGCTTTTCATCAATCTTGGTATGATGAGACATATTAACTGAGAACCTCAAATGGAAATACAAAATATTTAGATCTTACCAGGTCAAGAAGTTTGATCTGAATTTGGAGTTGAAATCCTGCAGTGCTGGTTCAAGAGCAGATTAGGGTTTTGCTTTTCTGGAGTTCTATCCAACCAAATTCTTTGAGTTTGATCCCTAACCTTGATTTTAGGGAGGAGATCAATCCAGGCCTAGACTAACTAAAAAATTCCACTTCTGTGAAAAGCCCTAATTTTTGGTAGCAATGTCGGGTCCAACATTGAAAAACCTCAGAATTGGATTATGCTTCGACAGAAATATGCGCCCTAAGGAGGAGAGTTATTCCAACCTTATTTTGCTGAAAATATATGGAGAGAGATCCATAAAGTAGGAAGCCCTAGTTCTTGCATATGCACAGTGTCTTCTTCTTAGGTTAGCTCTGATACCATGTTAGATTTTTAACATTAAGCTAGCATAACATTAGGATCTTTAATTGAGAGAACGACAAGCACATCAATCAAACACAAGAGACAATGAACAAAGTGTTTTTCCTCGGGAAAACCATAAATGGAGAAAACCCCGCAACTTCCTCGGAGATAGAATCAACACCAAAAGTAAAACCCCAAAATAGTAAGATGATCTCCTGACAGTAATAACCTCTTTCTTCCTTGCCCCAGTGTCTTTCTCTTCCTCACCTATGCGCTACAACTGAGTGTGGATGAATGCATGATAAATAGAGAGGCTAGATCTCTATTTATACTAATTCCCAACATGACGAAAACCCTACTAGGGCCAACCTCTCTAGGAGAGTCTAATAACCCTAGTTCCCCGGAACTGCGGGGACTTTAACCCTTAGACAATAGGAGGGTTACCCACAATGACTTGACATGACTTGTTTACATTATAGATCCTCTCGATAGGAACATCGGGGCATGACATGACCCAAGTACATCTCGGAATAAACATCGGGTTACAATACATAAGAAATATAAGTGAATACATTCTGAAGTTACAATTACATCAACATGAGTCAATAACATCTTATATCTAGATACTTTGGCTTTTAATGTAAATACAATGGAGTTGCTTAAGGAACTCCATTAATTTTTTCTACATGATGTAACTGGATGCTCCAATGATCACTTGTGATAATATTTAACATTAATATAATTTATTTTCCACATTGTATCAAGAATAACAAAATGACCAAAATTAAATAATTAAAGGAATAAGGTTGCATCAAGAAACAAATCCATATTCAATAAATAACAATAATAGTAAGCTGATTTACTAACTCAATTGAGTCCAGGATAAGTTTATGTATTTTATGAAAAATATTTATTTCATATGATATAGGGACATTGACGTCATAACCCAATATACCTGAATTTGTGAAAAAAAAATACACGTGAAATCAATTAAAAAAACTCATTTGTGTGCATTCATCGGTGTGCATTCCTAAGCTTTCATTCCTCAGTGTGCATTCCTCAGTGTGCATTTCTCAACGTGCATTCTTAATATTTCATTCCTCATCATGCATACCAAACCAACCATGACCACTATTGAAATTTGGTCATTGCGTACTATGGCAATAGATAAAATAAAGGAGTCTTGCACTATGACAACAAACACATGGTCCTTCTCTATCACGGAATCATGAAAAGAACAGGGTTCCCAGGTTGAATGATTCAAGTTCAAAAAATTCCAAGAAAATGATGATGAATGGAGTGATACAAGCATATGGCCAACTACTATGTTAAATATCCTTTTAAGAGAAGGAGTGGATAGGTTTATTTTTGGGCATTTTAATTTCCAAAATGACGAGATAGATGATACCATCTATAGTTATGATCATGGGGCTATGGAATTGCATATTTTTGGGAAGAGAGTTCATATAGACCCCGATTTGGTTGCATGAGAAACAAAAATTCCATGAATAGAGGGGTCAATGATAAACTCATGGAAAACCCCCAAGCTAGAAAAGATTCAGATGGCTAGTAAATTTTGTGGGAAACTGGTTGTTGTTCCCAGGAATGGTCTAGAAATGGAATATGTTCCTCCAGGGATATACAAAACCCTAATTTAGATTATCTTTAGGAAATTATGAATCATCACAAGCGACATGATATTTCAGGTGATTGCATGAAGCTGGCCATACATGTCCCTCATCTATTGGCTAGGAAATTGCACTCTGTATTCAAAGATAGTAAAATGAAGAGGGTCAAGTTCAGCTACCTGGGAATACTATAAAAAATTATTGATTTATGTCAACCCAGTGTTGTAGGGTCAAATTCTATTAGAACATACATTGGGAAGCCTAAAGAACAACAAAAAAATGAGGAATTACCTCAATGGTATTTAAAGAACAATGTAGAAGGAGTTTCTACTGTCACTACATCAACAGTACATGGACAACCTTTCGAGCACAATATGGAATATAATTTGAAATGACATGCCTTCACTTTCCCCTGAATAATATTTTGCGGTCACAACTTTGGCTGGAATGCATGGAAATGAAAATGCAAATCACTGGGAGGAATTTTTTAACAATGATATGGACCGTTCACCAACTAGTGATGAATACCTAATTCATGCCAAATATTCTTTTGATGGTAGATTTTTTTTTCTTTATTTGATAAAATGGTGCATTTCAAAGAACAATATACCTTATGGGAGGATTCCTTCATAGCTAGCGATGAATTGTACAGAACTAAGAATGTCCAAATTCTCGATTTGGTACATCATTTTACAGGTTTAGAGAAAAAATTTGTCGAAACTAAAAAAAATAATTGGCCAGAAGGATAAAATTATTAAGGATCAATGTTCTAAATTTAGTGTAGTTCTATAAGGATCCATTTCTGACCTTAACAGACTGAAAGGCATGTTTCAGGCTTAAAATAAAAAATATGAGAAAACTATAGGGAGACTTGAACATGAACTAAAAAACAAGCCTGAAGTTTAGAACATGCCACTACTGAAGACTGTATTTGGTAAGGAAGAAAAACTTCAATAAGAATCGAAGCAGAAAGAAACATGTATTGCTAGCTTGAAGGTTGAGTTTGCAAATAAAATAAGAGAAATGATCATTGAACAACAAAATGAGACTGCATAATATGAAACAATTAAAAAAATGAGTTTATAAAATCTAAGAGAATTCAAAGGATTTCAGCAACTCTTGAGGCTAAAAGAGCTGGAAGAGGAAAGAATAAACAGTCAAGGGTAAAGAAGTCTGCACACCAGAAGAATCAAAATTCAAGGGTAAAAAGGTCAGCGCACCAAAAGAATCCAAAGTCAATAGTAAAAAGGTGAGAACACCAAAAAATTTTGGCAGTACAAAACTTGGTGATGTAACTATAGAGATATTAATACAGTTTCATATTTCCTTGAAACAATGAGAGAAGACCTTGAATGAAGTTGCTTCAGGAATAAATGTTGTAGATTTTACATTTGTCTCACCAGATCCAACATTGAAGAAGAAGATAGAGGAGAAGGAGCCCAAAATTAGAGACCTTCACCAAAAAATATTGGAGAAGTGAAAAGCACTACATTTGGGATGTGATAGTGAGATACAATGTTTTAAATCCAAAATTAAAGCTTCGCAGGAGAAACCTATGGCATAAGAAATTTTGTATACTCCATCTGTTACAGATTTGAGGGCACAAGATCTCGAGAAGGAGGTACAATGGGTCAAGAGAAAATTAAGTGCAGTTCAATATGAGCTGAAGTGGACAAAGGATTATCTTAAAAAGAAAGGAATATGAGCACTCAAATGAGAAAAATAAAAAAGTAGGAATCTTGAAGAAATTCCTAGAAGAAAAAGATAGATTGCATACAAAAGTGATAAATCTGGAAAACAAAGTGAAAGGGAAAGATAAACAATTACAACATATGGCTGGTGAATATTATGTAGAACGCGAGGGTTCCAGAAAAATAAAAAGAAGCTATTGCAAATTTTCCTATTCTAAAAAGAAGGAATTGCAAGAACCTCCCAAGAAGCCTAGAGTTCTAAAATAATATGGTCTACATTTGATGTCTATGTACATACTGATATTGTTGTAATATAAATTGTAAGTATTTCTCAGCAATGCATATATTTTGATATATTTAATGTGTTTCTAATGTGTAGTGCAAGTGTAATGTGTAATCCATATGTGCATTTTTCTTATATCTATGAGTGTTTAATGTGAAACACATAACAAGAATTGTGTATGAAACTACAAATGATGAAATATATTCTTTGTATTATATTCTACAAATGAATTGAAATATGAAATATTATTGAAATATATTCTACAAATGAATTGATAGATCATCATCTCCAATGCAATACATAAAAAATTCCCTTCAAAATGGGATTAAAACCAGCCCTTTAAATTTCATCACTAGAGGTTATGAAAAATTAACATTTGGTCTTCCTAAAACTAACACATACCCTTGCCATAGAATTGGGTGAACATTTAGCTCACCCTTAGTATGCCTAACATTTATTACTTTCTCAGTACTGAAAAGATTCCTATTCAGTTTTCCTACTATCAAAATATTTTCCAGCTATTCAAATTTTACAAATTATAATCATCGAAACTACAGGGAAACTACTTGTCGTGGGGAAGACTCTATATATTCTAGATGGCCTCTAGAGTCTCGGGGAAAACACTTGATTTTTCATTACATTAAAGTGACCTTTCACGTTCTTCAAGAGATGAGGGAATCATACACAGATAACATTAACCCCAAGATAGATATACTACATGAGAATCGTGAACTCATAATAACATTTATTAAGACTTACTCAGTAAATAGGGTCTTCTTCTAAGGAAAATATCATTTGGACCTCATTTCTGGTTTTTTATGTGCATAAAAAGTAGACCCATGAATGACATTATTTCCCCTCTTACGGATGTCAAAGAAGCGATTCCCAACATGGTGATACCAAAGGCCGGAATGGGAGGAGTTGCGAAGATAACTTTGGAGTCCTACTACTGATGTAGGGGATTCATAGCTCCCATATTCATCTTATAGTTTCAGGAGTGAGGTGGGATTGGTTGATGAGCGCACACCAATTTCGATCCAGAGAAGCAACTAAGTGGAAATCAACTAAGAGAAAATATGCAAAAGCTATATGCGCCTAAAGAAATTATTTAATGCTTTTACACATAAATATTGGTTGGGTTTTATCCAACCTTTTGGCCTGTAACTAGTGATTTATAGTTTATAATATGAAGGAATGAGCAATTTCAATTTTTTTCATTTCATCTCTTGTTTGCTACCTTGCTTGTATTATGAAAATATTGATGAATGAGGAAATTTTTGTTGATTTTTAGCTTGTCCAAGATTCTAATTCTGTAGAATGCACTCCTCTCTAATCTTTTTACAATGAAAAATCAATTCCTTGATATTCAATAATGAATCAAAGAGAACTATGTCAATACGTTAATGTTTCAGTTTTCAACAAATTATGGAAACTAGACAGCAAAATAGTCTAGCAGGACTTAAACAAATAAAATATGGACACACTTTCTTCAGCTAAAAAAATGAACATAATGCAGACTTGTCAACCAACAAAATGGGTATAACTAAAAAGTAATAGAAAGTAATATCAAACTGAGTAAGAAGGATAATCCTCTGCTTACTTATGAACTCAAGCTAATTCATCGGCTATAAGGGAATATGTCCTTTCATGCACTCGTTAAGTTATATTCCTTATATTTCATTCCATAAATTGCATCACTTGTATTGCTGAAACTCTAGTGGAAAATTATAGGTTGATTATAGTTACATTCAGAACTCATCCAATAATATTTTAATACTAGTTTTTTGTTATGCTGATCCTTATTATGCCGTAAATTGGTTTGCCTAAATTGTCATATGGTTTGTTTGGACTATCAATGGGGTGTATTCAAATCTGATTAGACTCTTTAACCAACTTCATATGTTCTTCATTAATTAATCCTAATGACCAAACTTGACATCGTGTGTATGAAATTTGGAATGGAATAATTACACATTTATGACCCTACACATACATGAATCATCTCTTTGAAATTGGTGAAGAAAAGTGCATTAGAAAAATTAATAACAACAAGAAGAAATCTTGAAGAAGAATTTATGGACTTGCCAGAACTGTGGTTTAGGGAAATTAGACCAAGCCTAAGAAAAGATAAAAAATTGTCCAAGTATGGAATTATTGGTAAAATATGCCTAACCAACCTTATGGAAATGCTCGCCACAACTCATAGGATGATGATAATAATATTTTAAGAGTGTGTATCTCTAGAGTTTTGTATGGTGCATCCAACCATATCATTAGCCTAACCCAAAAGTATTTTAGGAAGAATATGTCAATCTACCAAAAGCGCCTCTCAACCATATTTCCACTACTCCAAAAAATGGCCTGCCGAGGAGAGAGAATAAAGCTCAATATTAGGGATACAAGTTAAACAAATTCTAAAGGATAAAGTATTAGGTAAAAAATTGGAAATATTGAAATTCTAAAAGGGGATAAATAATAATAAAATGACTCTCCTATTTTATTCATTGAATTTGACCAAGAAATTAGGCATGTGCATGCATTTTACTAAAGAAAGGAAATTTTGGATAGCTTCACTCAAATGCACACCCTGCTTGCATTACAAAGAAAAACTCATTGATTCAAACCATAGAGTGTCTTTTCAGGCATAAAAAACCCAAATATGCTTTCAAAGTTTAAATTTTAGAGATAAAAATTTATGCTCTACAAGGAAATTCCAAATTTACATGATTTCCACACGGTAAACAATAGGGTTGAGTCCCTCGAGTAAATGCACACATTGGCCTCCATTTCATGTTATATTGAATAAATTGCTCTATAACATCGACATACCAACCTTTTCTACAAACTCCTATACTAAGTTCTTTAAATTATATGATCTACAGTAAAATCCAAGTCATCCAAAATGACAATTGATAGTATTTTCCAATGTTTCATGGAGAGAACTAAAAATGCACACCAATGCCAATCTAAGTACACTCTAGGTATGAAATAAGGAAGCTGGCATACAAAAACCTAATTAGACTAGTATAGTTTTAATTTCAGACAGAAAAACTTCTATTGTGAAATAAGAATGCATCCAACAATTGAAATGAGAACACAACGACTGTAAATGTTGGTTTCTTGTTCATGGACATCATAGTTTCTCTAGTAAATATTGTATTTATAGAATTTTGGCATGAGAAGGATAAATTAAAAAAGACGTTTAATTGGATAGCTATTTGGAAACTAGTCTCATGGCTCCGCAAGTTTGTATCATCTTTATCTTTTTTATTATAGTATAAATCATCATCATTCCTTACATAAATAAATAAAGGAGAACATAACAGATATAATACATTCCCAGGATAAAAAAGAGATAATAGAAAAATATAACCAGATCGATACTCTAGAAAGTTTTAAAGGGTCCCAAGAGAATTTTTATTATATAATGCTTTTATTATAGAGCAGAAGTCTAGTTTACAGTTGAATCAGTAACATCAAATAGATCCTTAAATAATAACTATCCAAACTACCTATTACAATCTATTTATAGACCTCAAGGGTTAGATTGACCATGTTACAAGTGGATTTCATTAGAGTGAAACTAAAATGTTGATTCACCCTAGATCCAACCCGTCCTTTGTTGTACTCTATTGGATTCAAATGGAGATACCAGCTATTGTGGAACAAGTCTAACACGCTAGCGTGACACAGGGGGAAAGCAAGGCTGAAGTGGACATGTTTAAACACCAGGGGTAGAAAGGGAGTGGAAGAGGAAGTTGCATTCTAGTTATCTGGCTAGGAGATGCGAGCATAGAAGAATTATAATAGTTATACACATTGCATCAGAGGCATCGTAAGGAGAAAAGCAAAATGCCAAAGAAAGAAGAAAATGATAAGCAAGAGAAAAATGCTAACAAAAAAATGGCTGAGCAGAAAACAACATGCAATACGCCTCTGATATGGACACATTAATAGCTAGAATTGAAGAAATAAATCTTGTTATGCCACCGAGAGGGAATGATTGGGTAGTTGAAGAGTGATATGGTGTTGAATCAGTGCAGGAAAGAATTCATTGAGTGATGGGAAAGGTAACAAAAACAAACATAAAAACAATAATATGGTAAGGAACTATCCGTTATAGCCATCGAACCTAGATGAGACCGTCTTCAATTCTTTCCAATTCTACCCATTTCACTCATACTATCTATGAACTCAAATTTATGCACATCTGTGGCCATACTGGAAAAAAATTAACGACCATAGAGAATGGGGTCAATACATAGACTATTGATAACAATGACCCTTATTTACCAATATTCCATAAGAAGCAATTTGATTGGCAATTTACCACAACTGCTAAGAAGGAATCCATGGGGTCAGTACAAATATGGATATGTGTACTATGTTGGCCCTTTGAATAATTGAAAGGTGTGGAAAAAAGGTTAATCATGAGGAAATGATGAGTTCACGTCTGGGTGATGCAATCATTCTCAGTGCCATCAGAATTCAACTCAATTCAGGTTCATCGAATCATAGAATTTGATGGTATGTAAAACATTTGTTTCTTGTTAAGTGACGTATTTGACTCTCAGTTGAAAATTCAGAATATGATAGGTATGGAAAAGAGAAAACAACCATTTGTAGGTTTATAAGATTAAATGACGTATATGACACTCAATTAGTTCAGCACGTGTTTCACACGTTGAGGTATGGGAAAACAAAAAACTTCCATTTAGAATTTTAGAAAATTAGATGAGTAGAAAAACTGTAAACTGTAAATCAGGTTTGATTTCCTCGAGGAAATGCACACATTCGCCTAGAAAAAAAACATCAATATTAGGGCTAGAAGTTATAAAAAATTCTAAAGGAGAAAGTATCTTGTAAAAAATTGGAAATATTAAAATGCTAAAAGAGGAATAATCCTAAAAAATTCTCTCCTATTTTATTCATTGATTGTGTCAAATAAATCAGTAATGCAGATGCATTTTACTAAAGCAAGTCAATTTTGTATTGCTTTACTCAAATGCATGCCCAACATGCATTAAAAGGCCAAATTCATTGATTCAAACCAGAGAGTCTGTTCAGGCATAAAAAACTAAATAACCTTTCAAAGTTTAAATTTTAGACATAAAAACTGATGGTCTACAAGGAAAATCCAAATTTATGTGTTTTCCAACTGGTAAAAATCACAGTTGAGTTCCTCGAGGAAATTCACACATTGTCCTACATTTCATGTTATATTGAATAAATTGCACTATAACATAGGCATACCAACCTTTTCTACAAACTCTTGTAATCACTTATGTAAATTGTATGATCTACAGTAAAATCCAAGTCATCCAAAATAACAATTAGTATCAATATTCCAAAAGTGCCTCTTAGCCATATTTGCACTGTTCCAAATTAATGCCAGCTAAGGAGAGAGAAACAAGCGCCATAAGATGAAAGTGGTCTTGATAGATTCACCTTATTGGCCTCTACCCATTAGGTATTTCACTTTCCAAGTTTGAAGAAAATATGAAATCACCATGGTGACCAAGGGTTTGAAGAGAAATGTTTAAGTGTTAGACAAAGAGTTTGAGATAACATTTGGAAATTCCCATAAGGGGGTGTTCCTTTGATGATAAAATTCATTAGATGATATGGTATTGTTCATTGTTGAAATCGCTATCTATCGATTATATTGGTTTTTCTTATGATGGTCAAATAAAGAAAATATCAACCTGCCAAAATAGAAGAAAAATGTTATTTTGCATAATAAAGACAAAGGAAAAATGGCTAAGTGTTGTAAAGGGGATAAGTGATGCCCACATTAAGGTTAATGCCCACACTAAGGATGATGATGTCATGGAATGATGTGGAATATATGATGATGTGGCATGAATATGAAATCATTGTTGCATTATGACATCATTATGGAGAAATACGACAAATTAGTGAAAATCGGGAAATTGGCTAAGTATGGGAAAATTAGTCCAAGTAGCCTTAAGAGGAAGCCAACCACAAATTGTTTGCTGAAGAAAATGCTCGCAGCACATGTGGATATTGTAGGATGTTGTTTTTTATACTCAATAATGGTCCCAGTTTGTCCAAAAAGACCTTGAAGAAGAATTTATGGACCCGCAACAACTGTGGCTTAGGGAAATTAGACCAATCCTAGGAGAATATCAAAAATTTTCCAAGTATGGATTTATTGGTAAAATATGCCTAACTGGCCTTAGGGAAATTCCTGCCACAACTCATAGGATGATGATATCTAGAGTGTTGTATGGTGCATCCAACCATATCATTATCCTGGCCAAAAAGTCTTTCAGGAAGAAGATATCAATATGCCAAAAGTGCCTCTAAGCCATATTTTCATTGCTCCAGCAAAATGCTCGTCGGGGAGAGATAAATAACCTCCAAAAGATGAAAGTGGTCTTGATGGATTCACCTTGTTATCCTCTACCCATTGGGTATCTCCTTTCCAAATTTTAAGGAAAACTGAAATCACCACGGTTACCTAGGGTTTGAAAAGAACTGGTTAAGTGTTAGACAAAGAGTTTCAGAGACCATTTGGAGATGCCTGCAAGGGGGTGTTCCTTTGATGATAAAATTCATCAGATGATATGGTCTTGTCCCTTGTTGAAATGGATATCTAGGCATGTTCTTGGTTTTTATTATGGTGATCAGATAAGGAAAATATCAGCCTGCTAAAATAGAAGAAAAATGTTATTTTGCATACTAAAGACAAAGAAAAAATGGCTAAGTGATGCCTGCATTAAGGTTGATCCCTACACTAAGGATGATGCTCGCATGGCATGGCATGGCATAGATAATGATGTCACATGAATTTGAAATCATTGTTGCATTATGAAATCATTCTGGAGAAATATGACAAATTATTGAAAATTAGGAAATTGGCTTAAGTATGGGAAAATTGGTCCAAGTAGCCTTGAGAGGATGCCCACCACAAATTGTGTGTTGAAAAAAATGCCCGCACCACATGGCCATATTGTAGGGTGTTGTTTTGTATACTCAACCATGGTCTCAGTTTGTCCAAAGAGACCCTAAAGAAGAATTTATGGAGTAGCAAAAAATGTGGTTTAGGGAAATTAGACCAAGCCTAGGAGAAGATAAAAAATTGTCCAAATATGGAATTATTCGTAAAATATGCAAAATGGATGTTACAGAAATGCCTGCCACAGCTCATATGATGATGATAAAAATATTCTGAGAGTCTCGATATCTAGAGTGTTGTATGGTGCATTGTAATGTCCCCAAAAATTGAAAATAAAGTAAAAAAAATATTTTATAGGTTACTGAAAACTACCCCAAAGGGGATCATTATTACTCGTGTGAAATACACATGCAGTACTTGTACTGCTGTCTATTAGTAAGTTGGCCTCACGTTCTGTGCTTTACTTTTAGTCATTTATTATTACTACATTTTACTTATGACGTTATAAGTCTCTTCATTAAATTATTATATTGTCAAACTAGAGAATAATTTAATGAAGAGACTTATAATTTCATAAGTAAAATGTAGTAATAATAAATGAATGAAATTAAAGGACAAAAGGTAAGTCCAACTTACTAATAGATAGCAGTACAAGTAGTGCATGTGTATTCCGCATGAGTAATAATGATCCCCTTTGGGGTAGTTTTCATTATCCTATAAAATATATATATATATATATATATATATATATATATATATATTCAATTTTTAGGGACATTACAAGTGGTATCAGAGCCCACTATCAATACTGAGAGACTTATGGGCACACCAAGAATTCAGAAAGAGAAATTAAAGTATGATAAGTAATTTTTGTTACTTACAGAAATTTTTGCTGCTATTAAAATTTTTTGTGTTTTAGGAAACTTTTTACAGTGTTGTTCAGTTTTTGAATACTGAGGAAGAAAACAGTCGGTGGGAAGAAATGACCACCCCCACTCCGGAAGTGAACTTGGTGGTTGTACTAAACTCTAATGTGCTAAAAAATTTGCATAGTCTTCAAGCTGAACTTAAAAGTTTCAGAGAAGATAGTCTAAATCAAAGAAAGGAACAGCAATCTATAAATGAAGCATTATTGTGTAACATGAAGGGAGGGATCCCACAAGGTAAACCTACCCAGTCCACCAACAAATCCAAAAGAGAGCCATACCATGAGCGAGCCACCAACCCAAGAGAAGAAAAAAAATAATGTACACCTGAAGCAACTAAAGGAGATGATCACAGTCCTGCTAGTGATGACTCACTTTCTCCACGGGGAAAGAGGCAAAGAAATGATGAGAGTCTTCTGGGGGAGTTTCAAAAAATAAGAGCCTAGACCTATGAAGGTGAAGTAAATATGGGAAAAAAGGCTGAATAATGGTTGCTGGGAATGATTAAGTATTTCCAAGTTCATAACTATTCAAGTGTGATGCAGGTTAGGCTTGCCATCTACAACCTGAATGGTAAGGAAACAAGATGGTGGCGAGATTTGAAGCACACCAAGAAATATGAGCTACGAAAAATAAACTGGGAAAACTTCCAAAATATTTTCCAAGAAAAATACATGTTAGAAAGGTTCTTTGACTGCAAGGTAAAAGAGTTCCATGAACTGCGCATGGGTTTCATGACTATGGACGCATTTAGAAATAGATTTCTAGATCTGCTGCATTATATACCATATATCAAAGAAGAGAAGGTGAAGATCCAGTAGTTCCTAGGATGCCTTCCTCCCAGTTTATGGGACAGGATTGAATTCGACATGCCAAAGACTCTGCATACTACACTACATAAGGCCCAACTCTACTATGAGCATGGGCAACTACGGTAAGAAAACCAGAACCAAAATAGAGAAAAGTCTAGAAACTTTTCTAATAACCGCAAGCTTGGGTCAAACCCGCAGCCTTATAGAAAGTAAAATAATATCTTTCAATCGAACAAGAACTTAAACAAAACCGGTATGAAGCCTTATGTACCAGCTCCTAATGGTAATAATCAAGTGGCGAGTGGAGCCAATGCTACCCCTTTACCGATCATGTGCTAGAAGTGCAATGAGCTGCATTATGCACAAGATTGTAAGAACAAGAACAATGGAGTCTTGCATAACCTGCAAGAAGAACCTGCCATTGAGGATATAGTGGGAACCCCACGAATCTATGTAGCATTAGATGGCCAACAAGAGGACCATCAAATTACAATGGTTGAGATCTAAAGTAAGATCTTGGATACCTCTTTTTCAATACTTATTGATGTCGGTGCTTTCTGGAGCTATGTTGCACCTAAGATTGTTGATTTATACAAGTTAGGCAAAGTAAAGCATGTTAAACCTTGGCTGGTATAGTTAGCCACCAGTACGAATTGGAAGGTTTTAGAAATTGTTAAAGAATGTGAAATAAACCTGAATGGTTTCCTTATTAAGGTAAACCTGAACATCCTACCTTTAGGATCGTACGATATTATTATTGGCATGGACTAGTTGGAACAACACCATGTCATGCTCTATTTCCTACACAAGTCTATCTTGTGTACTAATAGCCAATGGAACCAAGTGAAGGTTTACGGCATCCCAAACTTAAGTTTCTGTAAGAAAAATATCTGCCTTACAAGCGAAGAAGTTTGTTAGGAAATGTTGCATGTTGTTTTTGGTGAACATCCGAGACATAGAGTCTGATAGAGAACAACGCATAGAAGACTTACCTGTTCTTGAAGAATTCAAGGATGTGTTTTCCAAAGAAATCCTTGGATTACCTCTAAAACGAGACCTTCATTTTTCCATCGAACTGACCCTAGGATCAGTTTCGGCCTCCAAAACCCCTTACCGCATGAGTGCACCAAAATTGGTGGAACTCAAATTGCAGTTGCAGGAGTTAATAGAGAAAGGGTATATCCATCCTAGTGTGTCCCCTTGGGAGGCACTAATTATATTCATAAATAAGAAGGACGGTACGATGTGGATGTGCATTGATTACCGTCAGTTGAACAAAATGATTATAAAGAATTGTTACCTGCTCCCTAGGATCGATGATTTGTTCAACTAGGTGGGAGGAGCCAAATAAAATTCAAATATTGACCTACAATCTGAGTACCATAGGGTACGGATCTGATACGAATATATTCCCAAGACTACCTTTCGTACGAGGTACGGGCACTACGACATTGTAGTGATGTCTTTCGGGTTGACCAATGCACCCACAAACTTTATGTGTATGATGAAAATCATATTCAGTAAATATCTCGATAAGTTTGTACTAGTATTTATTGATGACATTCTGGTTTATTCCAATAATAAAGGGGAAGATGAAGAACACCTTTGCATAGTACTCTAAGTGTTGAGAGAACACCAGCTATACACTAATTTTAGTAAATGTGATTTTTACACACCACAAATACAGTACCTAGGTCACATCATATC
Source organism: Pseudotsuga menziesii (assembly GCA_001517045.1). Taxonomy (NCBI): domain Eukaryota; kingdom Viridiplantae; phylum Streptophyta; class Pinopsida; order Pinales; family Pinaceae; genus Pseudotsuga; species Pseudotsuga menziesii. The sequence goes on along the minus strand of LPNX010494959.1, from coordinate 197,145 downwards.
CGACGTAGGAATAGCTATGGACCCGGAAAAGATTTGAGCCATAAAGGATTGGCCTACCCCAACTAGTATAACTGACATTAGGTATTTTTTGGGTTGAGCCGGTTATTATCGAAAGTTCACTTGCCCCATGATGACTTTGCTAAAGAAAGAGAACAAGGTCTTATGGACTGACAAGTGTGAAGACAGTTTTCAAAAGCTTAAGCATATTTTGATGATCACACCAGTGTTGCGGATTGCAGATCCCAATGGGGATTTCGTTGTATGCATGGATGCAAGCAAGGAAGGACTTGGAGGATTCCTCTTGCAAAATGATCATGTGATATGTTATGAATTGCGGAGATTAAAAGAGCATGAGCAGAATTATGCCACGTCCGATCTTGAGCTAGCGGCCATTATCCACGCTCTAAAGATGTGGAGGCACTACCTCATGGGAAGGAAGTTTATTTTAAATACTGACAATATGAGTCTAAATTATTTGTTCTATCAACCTGATGTGAATGCGAGGCGAGCCAGATGGCTAGATTTCCTGAGTGAGTATCACTTTGAACTAAAGCACATTAAGGTCAAAGAGAACAAGTTTGTCGATGCTTTGAGTTGATGAATTCATATGATATATGAGGTGATCCTAAGTCAAACCAATGCATATTTTCATGAGAAGATTAGAACGGTCAACAAGGTTGAGTCATTCTATGTGGAAATCTTCAAGAAGGTCCAAGAGGACAAGTTGTTTCAACAATAGAAGGAATACAAGGTGGATGACTCTGGACTACTATGGTCCAAGGATAGATTGTATGTTCCAGATAGAGGGGACATTCGGTCCAGCATCCTCACAGAATTTCATAGGGAACCCTCTTCGGGGCACCCACGATATCAAAAGATGATATCTGTCATTAAGAGACACTTTTTCTGGACTAAGTTAAAGGCTGACATTGCAATGTTTATTGCAAAATGTCAAGAATGCTAGCTAGTTAAAGCTGAGCACTAGCATCCTTCAGGATTGCTACAGCCATTTCCCATTTTAGAATGGAAGTGGGAGGTTATCAGTATGGATTTTATTATTGGCTTACCGAAAAGTAATAAGAAAAAGGATTCCATCTGAGTAGTCATTGACAAGCTATCAAAGGTAGCACACTTCATCCCCGTGAAATCAACCTACAAGGTCATGAACATTGTGGATATCTTCCTAAAAGAGATATTTAGATTGCATGGGATACCCAAAGCAATTATCTTAGATCGATATGTTAAGTTTATAGGAAACTTTTGGAGATCTTTATTCTCTGGATTAGAGATGTAGCTGAACTTTAGCACTGCTTATCACCCACAGATGGATGGGCAGATTGAAAGAGTAAACCAAATAGTTGAAGACATGTTGCGAATGTATGTCATGAACAACCCCACTAAGTGGAAGGACTATATACACCTTCTAGAGTTTGCATATAACAACGGGTATCAATATTATACCAAGATGAGTCCTTTCGAGGCACTCTATGGACGGAAGTGTAGGACCCCAGTTACTTGGGACAGTCTGGTGGATTGGCTCATGTTAGGACCTGACCTATTCTTGGACTTGGAAGAATTAGTTACCAAGGTCTAGGGAAATTTTAAAGAGGCACAAGACTGTCAGAAAAGTTATGAGGATAAAAAAATAAAAGATAAAGACTATCAAGTAAGCGAGCATGTCTACCTGAAAGTGAAAGCAAAATGGAGCTCGTTGAGCTTGGGTAGGTTTGGTAAGTTAGAACCTAGATTCTTTGGACCTTTTGAAGTTCTTGCCAAGGAAGGACCAGTGGCTTCTGAACTAGAAATATGTTTATGACACTAATCATGTCATTGATTGGTCATTATTACAGGTGGAACCTGATGGGGAATTTTCCCCTGATCCTTTGTATATCTTGGACAAGAGAGAAATATAGCTTCGGAAGTGCACTGTAGTCGAATTGAAAATGCAGTGGAAGCATTTTGAGGTAGATGACCCTTACCTAGGAGAATGAGGCCACCATGAGGAAGGCTTACCCCACCTTGTTTCATGATATCATTCAAAGTCCATATAACACCAGGAAGAGTGTTGTACTAAGCGAGGAGGGATGCAATATCCTGAATTTTGGACCTACCATTTATAGGCATGAGCCTATTGATCATGATGCTTATATTGATGTTTTATTTTATATAGGGTTAAAGACCCCACTGCATATGAACATGATGACTTGTTTTGTATATTGGGTGTAAGAAAATTGTTGATGATATATATGTATATATATGTTGGTTGTGTTGGGCATGGACCCTAAAGCACATGATTGATGAAATGTTTTGTGTTGGACGTGGAACCTGAAGCACATGATCAATGAGATGTTTTGTGTTGAGCGAGAGGCTCTGGAGCACATGAGTACTTACATTTGTGTTGAGTATAAATCTTTGGAACACACAAAAATGTAATTGGAAATGCTGGGCAGAAGCTCTGGAGAATTCCACGTTGATGTTGAGCATAAGCTCTAGAGAATCGAATCCTTGGCCATTGTATCCCTAGGTGTATCATACAAGTACATCCTAGCATTTAGTGTTGAGAGAGAGCTCTGGAATTGCACTATGTTTGTAACTCCCTATTATAAGCATTGAGTATGAGCTCTGGTAAGTCCTAGGGGTTACTGAAAAGAATTTAATAACTTCTAAGTGAAAATGACTCGAGAAAAATATTGATCTCATCATACTTATTAATAAGTGATTAAATGAAATTTCAATTTTTTTTTATTCTCATCAAGTACTAAAGAGATACCACGTTATACAAGGGAAATCCAACATGAAAGGATGTTTAGAGTTGCCTATCCCAGTAGACTTAATCCATCTATCTACTTGAACTTCATAAAGAAGTGTTCTTAATTCTAGGGATCATAATACATGATTCCAAAAGACAAATATTAATAAGTATTTTAATACTATGTATTTTATACATAGTATGCATAAAGAATTAATTATGATTAATTATGTAATTGAATAAAGAAAGAAGAGAAGCTCCACCGATTATTATTTATTATTAAAGGATTAATAAATAGTGAAATATCTATGAAAGACTAACTAGGAACTAGTTAAAAGTTCCTAGGTTAAGGATTGAAAATTACCCTAGTAAATTAAAAAGGGTTAAATCAAGAAATCGAGGATTTCTTGATTTAACTGCCCCTTTGACTGAAAATTTTGTCTATAAAGACTCAAGCCAAGCAAAGGCTTGGAGGTTCTGATTTTTATCTAGGAGAATTATTATTCTGCCTGTTTTTGCTCTCAAGGGTTTTCTTGGAGAACTTTTCCTGCAAGGGAAAGAGGATTGATTCAGAACTGATTACCAGTTAGGAAACCCTACCTTAGGAGCTCTAAGCTCCTTGCATGTTGGATTCTAGCTCTGGGGGACTCGGATTAGAACTAGGAATAGTTTCGAGTCAAGTTTGGGAGGAACATGGTAGTCCCCAAGTGATTTGGTCATTAAGTAGAGGTCAGATCTGCATTGCATTATTAATGCTAGTTATTTTTGTGTGTGGGTTCAGCCATTAATAGACCTTCAAGATCAAGTATGAATCCCTAGCCTACCTATTCTATTTCTCTAAATTAATTACTGGATTTGCTAGGTAAATGGTTTCAATATCTCTTGTTAGAATCTGCTAGGGTTTGTATTTTCTTTCATACTATGTTTTAGACTGTAAATTTTAGTATATGTTGTACATTACCAGGGTTTGTACTTTTGAGTATATTTCTGTATTATTTCCATGCTTAGTTTATGTGTACTATATCTAGGTTTTGTTACCAGTCAGCATATTATTGTTCTACAGGTTGCATTACTCTGATGACATATTTCATTTGTCAGCAGAGGGTTGTTTTAAATTCAAAATTAATTCAGAACTACAGGTTAAATATATATAGAAATACATATATAACAGTATTCAAATAGTTTTATAATTAATTTAATATTTATTTTATTTATAAACTAAAGTACATAATTTAAATACTCTAAACTAAACCAACTAAGTACAGACAAAAACTAAATCTAAGATAACAACTCATTAAAGACCTTCAAGGTCTGTCTCAACAAGTACAAATTAAATATCATCACATTCCATTAAATAAACATAATCATAGTTAACCAAATAGAGAAGGCATCGTGACCATCCATGTGGTCCAATATCAAACCTCTGTCTTATTATATAAATTCCACATTCCAAATAGCTTAGTCAATAATCGCATCTATTTACATAACTCAAATGTTATAATCCACAGTCCTATTATTATAGTCATCCTTTTATAAAACATAAAGTTTTTAAAGGTCCCATATAAATCTACACACAACCATCGCATCACATTAAACTATTAATAATTAAAACCTATTTTTCCAACAAAGGCCGCGACATCAAATCCTATGGATGTCTAGACTCAAGGAAAAAACATTAATAACGAACCATAAGCATTTTATACACAAACAGTAAGAAAATCCCATAACCATCTTTACACAGTCCATGCTATACATCTAAGATATGCGGGCTTCATTTTAAACTGCGCCAAATTCCGTATGCATAACAATGCATACGCTAACAGTGAGGTCATAAAGACCCTAGCTACAGCACGACCTCGGCCAATAACAATTTAAATAGATAGTCCATTAACATTTTTTCAACCCTACAGGAAACCTTGGCCATTGTGGGTTCCCAACCCACGGCTGTTACAGTCCACATCGCATAAGAACTAATAACAATAATTAAACCCTACAACAAGCTATCGCAACATTGTGGGAAAGGATCATGCCATTCAAGGCATGTCCTATACCCACACTATCAATTAATTTACAAAATAAAAACTAAACATCATCTTTATACACAGAACCTTCAAGCCAACGAATGCCCCATGTTATTTTACCATACCAAACAGAAGAACGCAGTACATTTGTTGTATACACAGCATAAAATAATAACCTAGAAATTGGTTACAAACATTTTATATCCATTTACACAATGGGTATCGATTTTCCTACACCGTCATCATTTAAAGACCAAAAACCAAGTTACACAAGTGTGCCAATGGGTTGTGGCACCATTGCAAGCAATGGTGCATCCCATGGCAAAAAGTCCCAAACTAACAAATGGTTACATAAACGAAGAACAAAGTGTGCTAGAGGCCCAAGTATTTTTCTATTCACTGCTAATAGCCCAAGTAATTTTTACAAACCAAAATTAACTACACAGAGCTAAATGGCTTACGAATTACTTCACGGCTTAACACCATAACCACATAATAAAACCCAAGTCTGTATTATTAAGCCCGAAGGTGAATTCGAGACCCACATCATAAAATCCCAACCAAGCAACAAATCCAAATGCAATATTCCCAAAAGGGCCGAGAGATATCAAGATTAAACTTTCTCATAGGCTTACCGTGGCCACATTGCAAACACTCTGGAGCCAACAACAAAGTATGGAGTCACCCCTCTTTCACTAACCTGTCGCTTGAAACCAAAATCAAATACGAATGGTTGAAAAGTATGGCAATGTGACGAACCTTACACCAAGAAATTTTGCAAATATAAGAACCAGAATGAAGCTTACCTTGCGAATGAAGGTCATCGCCATGTTTTCTCCCTACGCAGAACCAAATACACAAACCCCAAATGACAAGCGTTTTGGCAAAGCCTTCGTGTGCCAAAGCCCTAAGCTTCTTGCTGTCATGAAACCCAAGTGCATTAATGGCATTAATGATTCCAGCTAGTTCCATTATCAAGCCCAAACACCCACTCTCGTTAGTTCACTCTCATTGTATTAACGTGACCTCTTTTTCAAAGCTTAAACCCCTTTAATCTATGGTTCAACCACATGATAAATATGCGCCACCCAAAACCCTTGCTACATATTACATATTACAAGGTCTGTGTAATATATGACCCCTACAATGTTCACCACCCCTTTTCATATCACATTGTAACTTTACAACGTAGGTATTATAGCAAGGTTATGTTAGTGCATAGTCCATAGCCTGCACTAGTCCAAGGTGTAATGCCATAATGCATAAACCTTATAGTTAATATTTACACCATAGGCTTGAAGCCCTAATACTTGTGCTTACCCTAAGCTTAATGCTTAGTGAACATGGCATATAAAATATGCCATGTTAATAATTAAAGTTATAAATGTCAAAGGTCTGGTGTTAGGCCAAGGTTATAACCTGTAAAATGAAGATAGGAAGATATGTTAATAATAGTAAAATGAAATAGACATGAATCATAAATGTATATATTTCCAGGTATCATATAGTTAATTATCTAGGTTAATTAATTAACAGAATAGGGCTTACCTTGTTATAATCCTAACCAGCAAGGAAGCTTAATAATAAACAGTAAGCACAATGTAAGCTCAAAATGATCAAAGTCTTGGCTAGGACTTTTGTTTTACATGAAGTAAACCTGCACGTAAATAAATAAGGCGCCTTAGTTCAATTAAACTAAGTAATCCTACGTGTCAAGTAATACTTTGCCTCTCAAACCGTGATGGGAGAATGAGTCCCGCCACTCCTCTCACTTTGTTCCCACAAACAAAGTTAAGTCAGAACTTAATAAATAAAAAGGTAAACAATGCGCTGAAGTAAACGAGGTTCTATGCAAATCATTAACACATCGACAGTATTGTCAAACAAGAGAATAATTTAATGAAGAGACTTATAACGTCACAACTAAACTGTACTAATAATAAATGACCGAAAGTAAATGATATAATGGAAGGCCAACTTACTAATAGACAACAGTACAAGTAGTTCATGTGTATTCTGCATGAGCAATAATGATCCCCTTTGGGGTAGTTTTCACTAGCCTGTAATTTTTTATTTTTTTTCAATTTTTTAGGACATTACATGCATCCAACCATATCTAGAAGGCTATAATAAGAGGTTTTCAGATAGTTTGAAGACAGTATAGAATCATCTTCACAATAAACCACATACTAAGAAATGTATATTATCGTTTCAAACTTACAAATTCCATATATAATGAAAATTTTATTCGAAAAGAAAATGGAATTATAACAAAACAATAATATACCAGATATGATTAAATGTAACAAATACATATTTCATATGCATTAAATAGTAGAATTCACCAAATAGATTACACCTAACAGTTCAAAAATTTATTAATGAAATGTAAAATGTTTATAACTCCAAATGGGGTGCACCAATCCTCATCCCTAATCCATTAAATTTCAAAACCTATCAAAGATTCCTCCTCTGGACCATGAGGTAACAACAGAGGACTTCTATTGGTGCAACTTGTATTTACTTTCCCATAGTTATCAACTAGATTCTAGTGATAAGTAGTTGGAAAATCTAGACTGATCATCTCATTGGCCATTACGCTGAGCTCCACATTTTTAGCATAAGAGAACTCTGGAAATTTTGTACATATAGATTTGAAGTCAAATAGCGTCTCGAAATCTCCAGTTAATTTATCAATCACTATTTTTCCAGACAGAGGCTGATGCTGCATGTCATGAAATTGTCTATGATCTAATATGCAACTAATTAACATGTCATTATATTCTTTCTGATACCACATTCCTCCTTTCTCTTCCCAGAAGAAAGAGAGTCCTCTTCTAAATAAAGGATTAAACATTTCAATGAATTCCTTGATTTGATGATGCATGACATCAATTTTCGCTTGAACTGTTTCCAAATGATGATATTTATTTACCACTTTCCTTTACCATATGATAACCAAAACCCTATCTTGGATATTTTCATTCTTTATTTCCTCTTCTATCAAGTTGTTCAAAAACATGATTGCATTATTAGCTATGTCAATAAGCTTCTTGTTTAACACATTTTTTACCATCAAGACATTTTTTCTAGCATCTTATGTAACAACATCCTTATCAAGAATAAAATCTAAATACAGCATGAGCTTGGACAATTTTGCTATCAGTACATCCCAGACAAGATGTTTTTCTCCCTCTAAGTTTGAATGTCGTGTAACTTGTTTTCTCAATTTGTTGTTATTATCCACCATTTCCTTACATTTGTCTTCAAATTTCTTCCTTTCTAGTTCTCTCTTTCCAGCTATGTCCTCCAAATTTTTATTCTGGTTCTTCAAACTAGTTATTTCCAACTCTTTAATACTTACCTGTGACATATCCTGGACTATGCCATGTTCACTAGATCAAGCCACAGGAGGAATCATCCTCAATTCTAGCTCCTTTTCTTTCTCCTACAACTTTCTTTCCATTTCTTCAAACTTTTCCTTCATGGATTTCTCACTTTCTACTACCAAGGACGTGTCTTTTTTCCATTGATTTCCTTGATCATGAAACTTCAATAATTTTGCTTAACAATCAGTGAGTTGATTACTCAGTTTCTCCTTTTCTCTTTCTATCTCAGCTAGTTTAGGACCCTGTATTAGCTGGGTGTCACATATGAGAATATTCTTTTTCAATAACTGAATGTATTTTCATTTCTCATCTAGACACCTTTGGATCCCATATCCCTTATCATATTGGCCTCCAGTAGCCAACAACTCAATTTGCATCTTCTTTATCTATTTTGGGTGGGTCTTGTTTTCCATCTTTTCTTGCCAGAATTGGTTCTTAATTTTACCTTTGAGGCTCTATAACTTGGATAATTCTAGAGTGATCTTCAATAGGTGAGTAAACAAGATATCTCATGTCTTCTTGTGTAGATGAATCATGTCAAGTACGAAGATATCATCTAGATTCATTTTTACTTCAATGGCTCAGTTCTTGGTTGCCAAGGCCAAGTTCAAAGTGTTTCTGACATAAACCCTGACTGAAACCAATGAAACATATTGATTAGAAATATTTCTTACTTCATAATATAATTCATATTCTCTTCTAAATTTATGTCTTTCATGCCTTTCTATTTATCTACTAACTCTGCTTTGTTCTTTGACTGGGAGGAGGAATCGACAGGAGTACTATATGCAAATGTATACTCTTTTACATCAAATGGAGGACCTGATATCTTCATTTTCCTTTTCCCTTTGTCTACAACTATATCTAGGACAACTTGTCCTTCAGTTTCAACATTCTTCCTTTTGGGAGTTCCAACAATGTCCTCATCATCAATATCGATTGCCTCAGGAAAATATCTTTTATTCTTTCCTTCTGTATGATTGGTTGATGGAGTAATTCTCTCAGCTGCAGAAACCAATTTGGATATACCAAGAAATAAAGAGATAATCTCTCCTATATGAGAGATTGGATATTCATATAAGTCAACAATATTTTGGGCCTCCTTTGGGTAATTAGACCAATTAGCAGCTTCTTCCAATCCCACAACCTCTTCGTGTTTTAAAGGCTTTCTCTTTTGATCCTTTCTCCTCTTTGAGATAACCTAGTGAGGATCATAGTTTATTGCAGGTTATGTCTCAAATCCTAACTCTCTAAGTAAACCTTCCACCATTGGAAAAAGACTCTTATTCTTGATGGTGAATAGACCTACAGCCCAATGGTATTTGATCTCACTGTACTTCTTATATTTCAGGAAGCGTTCAATCTCTACAAACAACTTTTTTTTGATGAACTCCATTGAGAAAATTCTTGGAGTTAGGAAGGATGGTAACATGTAAGGTGACTAAGTGAAACCATACAGTTTGATCAATATTCCACATTCATACATGAACCAATCTCCTGTTCTCTTTTCTGTAGAAGCTTGCAATAGATCCCATGTCTCTGGAAGCACTCGAGGCAGCCTCTTTTGGAAAATTGTAGCATAAATCTCTATCATGATTAACTTCATGAACTTGGTATAATCCTTGCACATTTCATATGTTAATACCATTTCTGGTAGCTGTAGATTATCCTTGTTGAAAGAAAGGAACATATTCAATAGATATGACTCGAATCTAAAATTTTTCATCTTGTGGAAGTTCATTAGCTTAGAATGAATACTATTAGCTAAGAACTCATCAAATTTAATGCATGACACTTGTAATGACTGACTGGGTTCATTTGACTCAAGAGGACAAGTGCTTAAAATTAAGAGAAGACTCATAAGGGTTTTAGTGATGTATTTATCTATGTCTAGACCCAAAAATTGACATAACATGGTTACTACACACTTGGTTTCTTCCTTAAACAGGGCTGCATCGACTGGGAATGATGGGATAGATGACTTGTCTTATGTCTTGAAACATCTCTTATAAAACTCTTGCTTTCTCTCAATGGTGGACTCCTTAAAACATCGGAGTACAGACTCTTCACTGTAATATTTATCCTTTAAGGTAAAATCTTTAGGGACATACAGGGTTTTCCTAATGAATGAGGAATTAACAAGACACAAAATGGTGGAGCGGTCGAGGTTCATTATGAGTCTTTCTTACATAGAATAGTTGTTTACACGCCAATCCACAAATTCCAAGAAACCAGGGGTTTGTTAATTATCAAAAAGGTGAAAAAATGAATGATAGATGTTATGAAGGTTCATTCCCTAGTCCCTTAGCAAATTCATCTTTTGTTTCACAGCTTCAATTGGTCCATTTAAAAGGACAGGGTAAAAAACATCAGCATTCCTATCATCCAACAGTTCTTCTACTTTCTGATACTCTAATTCATGAGTTTCTATATATTCCATTTGAGCCCTTTATACAACTTTCAGGGGGGACAAAAAGGAACTACCTGGTGTTAGAAAAGTAGCTGATGGATGCCATAGGAATTAGCTCCTTATGTACTGAATCGTCTTCTTCTACTGATGCAAGCGAATAAAATAATGTATAGTCTTTTACGATTTTCCATATTCTTAAATATATTGCATCTTTTGTCACCAAAACTTTTCTCATCCTTCCATTTTTTCTTGATGTGTTTTGCACCATTGATCTTCTATTCTATTTTGATTTCATTATTCTCCCTCAATTTTGTCATTTCTCTTAACTTCTATGCAACTCACATTCTCAAATTATATCTCAAACATCGATCTCGTCATGGGTCCTTTTTAACTATCGATTTCATGTTTCCTTACTGATTCCATGATTTGAAATGCACCTTTAGATTGGGAATCTTCTATTTCTGATGAGGTTCTAGGATGTAGATCCTTACCCGATCAAATATTGATTATTCATCTAGTTATTCCTTTATATGCCTTTCACAAGCTCCATATTCTTTCTCTCCCTTGCATATTTGCATCGCGAAAAACATTTTATCTATAGATGTGAGTCTACGACGAATCTGCAACATTCACTGGTGTGCCTCCTACAATATTTCATGATCCACATATTTTCTATCCTGCATGCATGTTCCAATCACGAAATTCTTCACGATATGAGATCTCCGCCTCTTTTTAAT
>LPNX010494959.1:174317-185724 GCA_001517045.1 Pseudotsuga menziesii | reverse complement strand
CCAATTACCTTAAAAAATCGGTTTTTGGGGGGGGGGTGGGGGGGGGTTAATCAAAACCACTGGAAGCCACCTTTAGGGGAGGTTCCCGATGTTAGTTCCTTTAGAGAGGAATATATTCCCTTCCTTCCTTCCCTAGAAAATGGAGTGTAGGTTTTAACCGACAAATATCCATGCAGACCAATCATAAATGAAGGAGAAGGCTAAAACTAGAATGGATTATTGCTTACCACAAGTTTGACGCAAATGTGACATTAAATTTAAAACCTGGATATGGGTACCTACCACCAAAGAAAACAAGTTAGCATCATTAAAAACCTGGAAACCATTTACTTAGAAAATTAAACTACTAGAGGGTGACACTTACCTGGGAAGAGGATTATGAAGGTAAAGATCCTGTCAGAAACCTTTCAAGCCATTTCATGGTATGGCTATGATAAACAACCTAGTCAAATTCAAATCTTATAACAAGAAAGAATAATGTGTTTCTATGAAAAGTTATGTATAAATCCCTTAGGTCATTTATTTTTCGGATGACATCGATGATACAGGTGCAATTCCAAACCTCCATATGGAAGTAGAATTGCATGTTTTCCAGCACATAGTAGTGGAGCTACTAACCATCTAAGCTCATTCAGCTCTAGAAACCACCATGTTAACGGATTTCACCATTGAACAAAGCCAACAACTCAGGTAAAAAAATGAGAGTGGAAAATGAAGTCTCTAGTGATTATTATGCTTTTGTGTTTCTCACAACCAATTCAAAGCTTCTGACAAAATGTAGTTGTCTTCACATGCATTTTATTACCAACATAGTACCAACTCACGAGCTTGTATCTACACTTAATCATGTAACTATATGTATTTTAATATAGGATACCATGTTTTAGTTTGTGATAGGATAGTCATAGCAATATTTAATATGATTCTTTACAAGATTAATTGGAAAGGTTTCAAAGGTCTGCGCGACCATGGTATAACCCCTACAAAATTACTTTTAACAATGTGCATTAGTGATAAGCAAGTCTAAGTGAAAAGGGAGTAATATGTACATGTTGTAAAAACAAATTAGTAAAGAAATTACTTACCATGAAATGGAGATTTTAGATGATTAGATAGGTTCCAAAAAGATAAGACCCCTCTCACCTACGAGAACAAAAAAAATGTATTAGCGTAAGAAATAATCTCACCCTTAGTTTTTTTATTTTCCCCTACCTGTGATTAATATTATTGAAGATCTATATTTATTTATGTGAATGAACAAAAGATTACACAAAATTAAATATTTTTTTTTATTTTTTTAGGTGTGTTTTGGTATGTTATAAATTCCTTGAACAAACATACATGACCTTCTTGGGATATATTTCACAATTAAGTGTGGATATGGGTTACATTATGACTTTTTTAATAGCTTGTATGGATTTTAGACTTCTTGAAATGGTCTTGAGAAGCAATCTGGTGCTTACATCTTAAACAAAATATCTTGGCGTTGAGTTCCAAGTAGAAATAATAGAACCAATGCATATGATCAGTGACATTAGGAGGTTTTTGGCTACTTAGTATATGTCTTGAGGCCCTTTTAATACTCTCAAAAGGAATCCTAATACATAGAACATAAGGGAATATTTAGGGACTCTAGGGGTATGAATGGAAACTTAAATCTATGTCATAGCATATCCCAAGTGTTTCATTTTCTTAAAAGTCAAGATATGGGAGCCAATAGAATAATTTTAGCAATATGTATGCATATTAAGGCCTTTGACATGGTTCGGTGAGGAAATGTAGGGATGGGTCCCTAAAGCAAGATTCTAGGTATGCATATACATGAACACCATAAACCACTACACATGTCATACCACCTTTTAAGTGCCTACATTTAGGAACAACACATTGATCCCCCAGAAATGACCTCTCAAGAAAGTTATTGTCCTTTGAATAAGGATATTAGAAATATTATTAAACTTTTCACATTATATATGGGTATTAAGGTCCTCACACAACTGGGAGACAAGACATGAAACAAGTGCGTAAAGGGATATTATTGGAATTGAGGCCCAAGAGGGATATGTTGAACAAAAAAACATGTCCTATTGAGGGAATATTTGACCTCCAAGTGGGGATATTGAGACCAATATATCTTTTGAAGGAAAAGGTATCATTCAAAAAAAACTCAACATAATATTGGGAAGAAAAATGGGCCTTTGACTAAAAATGAATATTTTGTGCATCCAATTCAAATGAAAATGTGTTTAGCCATCACACATAAACTCATAACTGAATCCTTCATTGTCAAGTGAGAATATTCCAACCACTGTAATTTTTTAGAATTGTGTATTGGTAGTGAGGACTAGTTTAAGCCCAAGTTATTAAACATTGTCATTAATCCTAAATGGTAGCTTGTAAAGTTGAAAGGTCATGATAAAGGACTCAGTCCACCACACATGACGTCTTTATGGGATATTTTTCCTTTTAGTGGTTATATGGGGAACAATATAATATTTTAAGAACTAAATATGCATTATGGACACCTACCAATTGTTAAGCGATGAACATAATCCTTAGGATATACAGTAATATTTTAGGTATCCTACTTCAACGAGAACACCTTCAGCCAAAACTTTTAACCTCCTAAGATTAACATTTTCTTTCGAATTGGTATATTGGCTCCATTAGAAGATTTAGTGCAGAAATAATAGATCAATTCTATGAGCAATGATGCTAACAAGAAGCATAGGAAATAGATATTGTTACTAAGAATTCTCACAAGCATACACAGGAAAAATATAGAGAAGAAAATAGACTGAATCACATGAATGAAGAGATGAATATTGGTGTGTATCTTTCCATTGAATAATTATGAATAATAGTGTACATAAATAGTACATCCCTCATAGGAAAATCGAGTTGTATGGAGACAACTCATAAATCTCAAAAAGACTGACTTACCAAAATATAGCAAACCCCCATATGTGTCTAAAGCACTGCCCAAATCTATCAAGGACCTCACGAATTAGAAAAAGCATGAGTGAGTTGTCAAGGAGATGGAAAAAAAATGATAATCCTAGAAAATGGAGGAAAAGTCATGAAGGATGGGTTGGCAACAAAAGCACCCAGTTTCCTAGTTTGACTAGCTTTACCTTATCCATGGAAAAGCAGGAAAAGCAGAATAAAGTAGAATCTACTATAAAGTGATGTATACTAATTATGGATGGTCAAAATATGGTCAAGATCAACCCAGAATTAAAAATAAATCATTCTTAGGATATAGATGGCATGTATTGACTTTAAGGTGCAAGTGGATGCCAACTAATTTAAGCTAGTGGGTGAATAATTAATCAAATAATGATTAATTATTTTATCCTAAGTTATGAGTGGGTTTAATATTTTCCAACACCCCCCTATAAGTCTGAATTTTTCATGGTATGAAAAAAAAATATGGATGCATATGGATGCATATAGGTCCCAACAATAAGGATATGGTCACCCTTTAACAATTATTATGTCTAGAAAAGTGAGGAAATAGGCAAAACCACATGGGGGAAATCCTCCCTCAAGATAGAAAAAGGCACAAATTTTGAAATTTGTCTTCAATATTTCTTCATCTTCACTTTAATGAGCTGAATGAACTACTTCTGGATGAAGGACTTGCTGAAGAAATCATGAACTCCATGATCATGCGCTAGAGTGTAGAACCGGCAAGAGGGAAGAGGATAGACTCCTTGTATCTCATCAATTGATGAAGTAGGAGCATTATCTGAATGATTTTTTCTGCTTTCAAACTTTGATGTGAAAACATAATCTGAAATGGAAAAGAGATATGTGCATACTCCTTTCCAAAGAGTACAAAAATTAATACAATTTATTTCACACCCAATTCCTTGAACAGCTGCAAAATTGTGATGTGCACCTGTATAGATATGGTATGAGGCTGGTAAAACTTTGATATATCAGAAATATTATCATATGGAACATCAAATACAAATGCTTCAGTGGCTCCATGAGTATATAGGGCTAGACTAGGAAAATTATGAGCAACTGGGGAAAACTAATAGGTGTAAAAATATGAATGATGGTTGGGCATAAGATCTAAACCATAAGTGTTTAGAAAAGATCCAAACATGTTTAATATCAGTCCAAATATGACTAAGGACATGGATATCCAGCCCCTAAAAGATAAAAAAGACATCAAACCATGTAAGATAAATATCACTGCATAAGAGACCAATGAGGAATCAACTAGTGAACTTGGGATTTATATAGTATTAGGATTATTCAGAGGTATGGTAGGTGGTATGAATGGTGGTATGATATGTGTATCAACCTGCAAATATGATTCTGAATTAGAATCCAAAGGATCACATATAAGCATATTAGTAGACTCATGGGAATACACTGGTAATGAATCCTCTGTATGAAAGGAGGAAAGAATGAGATGTTCACAATCTTCAAGGGTATGCACAAAGTGTGAAGGATATGGCACATAGACCTCGGAGTCTAAAATAGGAGATTTAGAGAAAAATTAATGGGTTATAGGATCATCATCAATATCAACAGAAGCTTGATATGTTACTTCTTTTTCATCAATAGTATCACAAGACTAAAAATAACCTTCGAGAGACACAAAAAAAGATGGTTCTTCAATATTTTCTTCTTCATTGAAGGAGCAAGAATTCGAATCAAGGAGAGTAGAAGCAACATGAACTGTATGAGAAAATTCTTCATCATGATCAACTCCATTAGAGAATGTAGAGGCCAAGAAACATTGAGAGAGAGAATAAGAGGAGATGTTGGGTTCGCTCCATGTTTCATCTTCAATTTCCTACAAACCAAAAGCTTTGTCCAAATTATTCCAAAGCTCAAATGGATACTCAACGGAATATATGAGATGATATATATTTGGAGACATTCCCAAACACATAATTCCATAATATCTATCAATTATTAAGCCTATCATTCTTTTCTTCATAAGGCTTAGGTTCACTCAATGCACCAATGGAGACATCAAAGAGCCATTGCCGCTTCAAGTATGCGCTCATATTTGGCTTCGAGTCAGCATAGTTTAAAGGAGGTAGTAGAAGAAATTTTGGATCCATATATAATTTTTTTATATTCTCTATGAGATACTCTCTGCAACCTCCAAAAAAAAACTAGGAGAAAATATTTTAAGCTAGACAAGCTCTTCTTCAGAGAGGGATAGGAGATTGTATATGCTCCTCAACTCTGTAGAACTTGATCAAAATTGCTGCTTTGATAGGATGTAGAAGATGGAGAGGTTGTGATCCTTGTAGCTGTGATACCATGTATAAATAATAGATCAATTCTATAAGAAATGATGTTAAGAATAAGCACAGGAAATAGATCTTTCTACTAAGAATTCTCACAAGCATACACCGAAAAAATAGAGAGAATAAAAGATACTAAATCGCATGAATGAAGAGATGAATATTGGTGTGTATCCTTCCACTGAATAATGATGAATAATACTGTACATAAATATCACATCCCTCATAGGAAAAATCAAGTTATATGGAGACAACTCATAAAGCTCAAAAATATTGACTTACCAAAATATAGCAAACACCAATAGGTGGCTAAAGCACTTCCCAAATCTATCAAGGACCTCACGAATTGGAAAAATCATGAGTGATTTGTCAAGGATATAGAAAAAACATGCTAATCCTATAAAATAGAGGAAAATTCATGAATGATGGTTTGGCAACAAAACTACCTAGTTTCCAAGTTTGACTAGCTTTACCTTATCCATAGAAAAGCAGGAAAAGTAGAATAGAGTAGAATCTGCTGTAAAGTGTTGTATACTTATTCTAGATTGTTAAAAGGTGTTCAACATCAAATAATAATTAGAAATAAATCATTCCTGGGATACAGATGGCATGTATTGACTTTAAGGTGCAAGTGGATGCCAACTAATTTAAGCTAGTGGGTGAATAATTAATCAAATAATGATTAATTATTTTATCCTAAGTTATGAGTGGGTTTAATATATTCCAACATTTAGAGAACTAGGTGTTTATATTAGTGCATTGACTATGGTAAAGGGGGGGGATCTAAGGAATCAATCCCTAAGGTAGGTTATATGTATTGAGGGTCATCGATGAAGAATTTAACCACCACATATAACCTCTTTCTAAAATGGTTTATCCCTAAGAGAGGATATGTGATGCATTGAAAGATTTCTACCACTAATGATGGGTCATAAGTCCTTAAATAAGGTTAGCCGAGGAAATTTTATCCTTAGGACTTAAATGAATATTCTAGTAATACTAGCCAAAACACATCACCTTGAACCACCGTAGATATTATATTGAGGGTATCCTTACCTATAGATGAGGATATGGTCATGAATTAAAAAATGTGCGGAAAAGGTTTTGGTGTTGAGGAATTGACTGTGGTCAATTGGAGAAGATTAGGAATTAGGCATTAAATGTAGCTTGTAAGGATCATTTACGGACATTTGACGACGACTCCAAGAACCAAAAATTACTTTTTGATTAAATATATGGAATTCAAGACACGATAGGGGGTAATTAAGAAAACAATTAGAACCAGGTTTTAATCTCAAGGCTATGTGCATGGTTTATGGAGGAAAAGTAGGTTCTAGTAAGTAAAGGTGGTTTATATGGATGATCTAGAGAAAATAACAATTCATTAAATATCCATAAACAAACATTCTAGGGTATGTCCCTCTTCAAAGAGGGGATATTATTGTAATTAGGATATTTTCATGTTTAAAGACGAGACTCAAATTCCTAGATATAGTTTGGTGAAGTAACCCATGATATAGGTCCTGAAGGAATCGTTCAGGCATCTAGGGATAATAGCGATGGTTCCAACCACCAGATGGGACTTCCGAAAGGCATAATTTTTTTCTAAGTGGGGATATGAATTCCATTAGTTTTTTTATAATTAGGTAAAAATCTGAGGCATTGGACATATTTAATGGAGGAAACCTAGATGTTAGGATCTAAGTAAATATTCTAAAAATCGATGGCCAAGAAGGCCTAAAACAAGCACCCATGAATTATCAAGGATATCTATATCCTCTAAGTAGGGTTCTTGGTGTCACTAAATGGTTTTGATTAGTATGTATCGGTTTTGAGGTTGTTGAAATGATGGAGGAATTAATATGAATCCATAGGTACTAGTGAAATATTTGGGGCATCAATTGGCACGAAGGTGTCTCTTATGCAATACCCATGTCCTTCAAATGCTATCATTTTCCTCTAAGAAAGGATTTAAACACCTTTTTGAGTATTCACTCAATATATATGTGTTCTAGGGATTTAACATGGTGAAGGGAGGAAACGCAAGTCGTAGCTCTTGAAGCAAGTTTCTAGGCATCTAAGGAAGAAACACCAACCATCAAACTACCATGCCTCCATTTGGTGAATGTAAGTTTAGCATGTTTATGGGGATATATTAATTTTTATCTATTAGTTGTAACATTAAATATGGTTATTTGGGGATTATAGCCTTAGACATGGCCTTGGGAGGAAACTCAAGAATTATCCCCTAAATGAAGTTTCCACGAATTGATCACTAAGAATAACACCTCGAAGCACCACACATGTTTTTCTAATGTTAGGTATATGTATTTGGGGGTGGTAGAGATGGATGGGGACACAAACTATGTATTAGACTATATACGAAGCTTATAGGAATGCAATGTCATGGACCATGGCTCAAACACCATGCATGACCTATCCTAGAAGTATTCTTCGTAAATGTCAACATCTTATCATGTGAATATTTTTTATCTATTTAAAATGTAACTTGGCCATTAATTTCTTTCTCATTCCTTTCATCACGACTTCTAGAATGACCATGAGAATATATATCGCGGTGATGAGGCTTAGACATTAATTTGTTTTCTCATGGTTTTCATCGTGACTTCTAGCATGGTGATGATAATAAATATATGTCTTATGTTTTTTATTAGAGGTACTTGCACCAAGATGAGAAGCTGATTCAATATGGATCTATTCCATATTTCACATCCACTTCTATACACACACAAAGTTAAATCAAATATTTCCTTAAAAAAGTAGAGATAAAGACTAACAATAACCATATTAATAAGATTAATATGTTCAGAAGTGGTCAATAGTCATATATTTGACACATTGATAAAAACAAATATTCCTAAAAAATATGTCAATTACTTGTATGTAATAGTTAGTCTAATATAACGACCATTTAATTTGTGGTTGTTAAGGTGATAGTTGAAGTTAAGATCATAGTTGTACCATCATTGGAGTTAAAATAATAGTTGCATCCAATAGTTAATTTAAAAGATAATATAAATATATTGCACTCAATATAAAAGCTTCTAGTTATCTTGACTTTTTCGCTTCCAAATAGAGTTCAAGTAAGCCTTATGCAAATTTACTCGATCACCAACTGCCAAATGGAATTCGATTATCACATGAGCTTTCCATTACCATGCCATTAAGTGAAATTATCAAATCAGTTCAGATGGATTTATTAACAGTTTAGAGGAGTTGATTAGGAGTTCCACTGTCACTCAAACTACACGTTACTTCAACTCCCACATATAAAATGTTGCTTGACTAAACCGTGTGCACATTAGCTCAACTTCTATAACTGAGATGGAGTTCCACTGTCAAATGGAATACACATTCCCATGCCATTAAGTTCAGTTATGAATGAGCTATTTTTTATTATTTGTTTATTTTTTTCCAACTACCACAAAGTGCAGTTATCACATGAGCTATTTTTTTTATTTTTTTATAACTGTTAATTATGAATTCTTAAGGACATCTATAGGATCAATACACTTGTCTCATTGTCATCCATGGATGGAAATGATTAGAGGATACTCCACCCCAAAATTCTAAGATATATACCACTTTAGATGTAATTATAAAGATTGATTTCAAAATATAAAACCCAAAACCACAAAAAAACCATTTATAAGAAGTTGAAATATTATAAACATTTAGTAAATCCTAAATTATTAAAGGAAATATTAAAAATCTAAGATTATTGTGAAAATAAACAAAACTAATATTTTCAAAATCAATGCTAATGCTATTAACTTTCATAATAAAAATGTGGTAACATGAATAAAACTATAAAAAATTTGAGTGAGATGCTTGAAATGAAGTACAATTGCTGATATATTAAATTTTAAATTAACTATTAGATACAACTATTAACTTAGCTACAATTATTACACAACTATGAGCCTAAATTCAAATCTAATCATGGTTATGTTGGATAACTATTAGTTTAAATAATGGACCAATCTCCTGTTCTCTTTTCTGTAGAAGCTTGCAATAGATCCCACATCTCCTGTTCTCTTTTATGATCACGATTATCATGGTAATGGTTATGATAACTTATTCTTGATGGTAAACCTTCCACCATTGGAAAAACACGCTTATTCTTGATGGTGAATGGACCTATAGCCCAAGGGTATTTGATGTCACTGTACTTCCTATATTTCAGGAAGCGTTCAATCTTTACGAACAACTTTTGTCTGATGAAATCCATTGAAAAAATTCTTGGAGTTAGGAAGGATGGTAACATGTAAGGTGACTGAGTGAAACCATATAGTCTGATCACTTTTCCATATTCATACATGAACCAATATCATGTTCTATTTTCTGTAGAAGCTTGCAATAGATCCCGCATCACTGGAAGCACCTGAGGTAGCCTCTTTTGGAAAATGGTAGAATAAATCTCTATCATGAGTAAGTTCATGAACTTGGTATAATCCCTGCACATTTCATATGTTCATACCATTTCTTGTAGCTGTAGATTATCCTTGTTGAAAGAAAGGAACATATTCAATAGATATGACTAGAACGTAAAATTTTTCATCTTGTGGAAGTTCATTAGCTTAGAATGAATACTCTCAGCTAAGAATTCATCAAATTTAATGCATGACACTTGTAATGAGTAACTAGGTTCATCTGACTCAATAGGAAAAGTGCTTAAAACAAAGAGAAAACTCATAAGGGTTTCAGTGATGTATTTATCTGTGTCTAGACCCAAAAATTGACAAAACATGGTTACTACACACTTGGTTTCTTCCTTACAAAGGGATGCATCGACTCGGAATGATGGGCTAGATGCCTTGTCTTATGGTTTGAAACATCTCTTAAAAAACTTTTTCTTTCTCTCGATGGTGGACTCCTTAAAACATCGAAGTATAGATTCTTCACTGTAATGTTTATCCTTTAAGGTAAACTCTTTAGGGAAAGATAGGGTATTCCTAACGAATGAGGAATTAACAGGACACAGAATGGTGGAGTGGTCGAGGTTCATTATGAGTCTTTCTCACATAGAATAGTTGTTTACATAGAATTCAACAAATTCTGAGAAACCAAGGGTTTTTTCATTATCAAAAAGGTGAAAAAAGGACTGAAAGATGTTATGAAGGTTTGTTCCCTGGTCCCTTAGGAAATTAAACTTCTATTTCACAGCTTCAATGGGTCCATTTAAAAGGACAGGGTCAAAAACATCAGCATTCCTATCATCCAACAGTTCTTCTACTTTATGATAATCTAAGTCATGAGTTTTTATATTTTCCATTTGAGCCCTTTATACAACTTTCAGGGGGGGACAAAAAGGAACTACCTGGTATTTGACAAGTAGTTGATGGACACCATAGGAATTAGCTCCTTTTGTACTATATATCATCTTCTTCTACCGATGCAAGAGAATAAAATAATGTACAGTCTTTTACAAATTTCCATATTCTTAACTCTCTTGCATATTTGGTAATCGAAACTTTTCTCAGCATTCCATTTCTGCCCGATCTATTTTGCACCATTGATCTTCTATTCTATTTTGATTTTGTTATTCTCCCTCAATTTTGTCATTTCTCTTAACTACTATGTAGCTCACATTCTGAAATTATATTTCAACCATCGATCTCATCATGGGTCCTTTTTAACCGTCGATTTCATGTTTCCTTACTGATTTCGTGATTTGAAATGCACCTTCAGGGTGGGCATCTTCTATTTGTGAAAAGGTTCTAGGATGTAGATCCTTACCCAATCAAATATGGATTATTCATCTAGTTATTCCTTTATCCGCCTTTCACAAGCACCATATTCTTTCTCTCCCTTGCATCTTTGCAATGAAAAATATTTCATCTGGTAGATATGATTCTACGATGAATCTGGAACATTCACTAGTGTGGCTCCTACAATATTTCATGATCCGCATATATTCTATCTTGCATGCATGTTCCCATCATGAAATCATTCACGATCTGATATCTCCACCTCTTTTTAATCCTTTTTGTTCAATGTGGAGGGCCCTACATAATTACATGACACTGAGGCAAAATACCCATTATGCTGGTTTTGGGGGGAGTCTTTCTAAACCCCCACAAAAGTCTTGATGGGCTTTTAGGGGG
>LPNX010494959.1:152555-173834 GCA_001517045.1 Pseudotsuga menziesii | reverse complement strand
GGGGGGGGGGTTCAAAACCGCCCCCAAAAGTATTGAGAATTGGACTCTTGGGGGGGGATTTTTAAGAAACCACCCCCAAATGTATTGGGAATTCAAATTTTTTTTGGGGGGTGGGAGGTTCTTTAAAAACCACCCCCAAAAGTCTAATTTTTGGAACTTTTGAGGGGGTTTTTTAAGAACCACCCCCAAAGACCTAAAAAAAAATTGGGGGTAGAGGGACTTATCAAAACCATCGCAAGACAAAGTTGCACCCAAAAGGGTATTTTTTTTGTAGTGTAATCTTACTCAAGGATAAAATGGGAAACTGGGGAGAAAAGTAATTGTATATAATATAAATAGTTAATTTGAAAACTTAAAACTACTAATTTAGATTAAAGGTAATGTAGCTAGTATTCGATGCAAACAAGGAAAACCATTGTTTGTACTTTTATAATTATCCTAATCATGATGGTAATGATTTATCATAAATCATGAAAGTAATAAACATCAGATAACTAATTATAATATGAAGGAAAAGAATCTACAGCTTTTATTTTGCATAGAAAATATATTATGGGCAGTTACTACTAAACTTCTCTAGATACTAAACATACTTTTATGAACAAATTATAGAATTAGAATTAAGTCGCCGATAGAAAATAAATAGTTAGAACTTGGATAATATGCAGAATGGGGACAAACACCCAAAGGAGACCGTTCCACCCAACCGTCTCTTGAAGCAGCCAAGGTTACCTGCTTAGGACCCCCGAGCCTGTTCACTGAACCACTTGGGTCTATATCACTGGATAATAGAACACACAAAACTTGTTGTAACTTAGTACTCAGTAGTAGACTTAAATCAACAATTATAGTTTATTTATCCCCTCATCAAACTCCTTGTGTGCCTGATTTTTTAGTTTTGCAGCTGTCGTAAGGTTCATTCACTTTAAAAATAGAATGTAGTGAGCCTCCTCCTCAATTTGATGATATTTATAAGATTTCCTAGGTCTTTGGGCCAGTTTTGGAATTAAATGAGCCGCCTGCTCAATTCCCCCTCTCTCAAAACATGACAACAATTTTAGGGATTTTTCTTCCTGCAACAGCTAGAAAGTGAAATGCTAGTTCTACCACTTGTCAACAAACCTTCTACAGCTTCTCATTCCTCCCAATCGGTCAGTGAACACTCATTCAATAGTATCCTTTGGGTAGGTGTCTCTTCTATTTAATTATTAAAATAAATAAATATTCAATTACAGTCATCCTTGACCAACTTGGTCATAAAAACTTGACAATTTCACTCGTATAGATGCCCTACCAGATTAGATAACATCCAAACCCCCAAAATATATAGTTGGGACAAGTTCTCGATCTGAGGTCCTTTAGAGAGGACTATATTCCCTTCCTTCCTTCCACATCAAATGGAGTGTATATTTTAACTGACAAATTTCAATGCAGAACAATCATCAATGAAGGAGAAGGATAAAACTAGAATAGATTATTACTTACCACAAGTTTGACACAAATGCGACATCAAAGTTAAAACCCGAATATGGGTACCTACCACCAAGGAAAACGAGTTAGCATCATTAAAAACCTGGAAACCATTTATTAGAAAAGTAAATTGTTAGAGGGTGACACTTACCTGGGAAGAGGATTATGAAGGTAAAGATCCTTTTTGAAACCTTTCAAGCCATTTCATGGTATGGCTATGATAAACAACTTGGTAAACTTCAAATCCTATAACCGGAAAGAATTATGTGTTTCTATGCAAAGTAATGTATAAATCCCTTAGGTCATTTCTTTTTCGGTTAAGATCGATGATCTAGGTGCGATTCCAAACCTCCATATGAAATTAGAATTGTAAGTTTTCCAGCACATAGTAGTGGAGCTACTAACCATTTGAGCCCATTCAGCTCCAGAAATCGCCATCTTAATGTATTTCACCATTGAACAAAGACAACAACTTAGGGAAACAAATGAGAATGGAAAATGAAGACTCTAGTGATTCTTACGCTTTTGTGTTTCTCACAATCAATTCAAAGATTCTCATAGAATGTAGTTGTATTCACATGCATTTATTACCAACATACTACCAACTCACGAGCTTGTATCTACACTTAAACATGTAACTATATGTATGTTAATATAAAATACCATGGTTTTGTTTGTGATAGGATAGTCATAGAAATATTTAATATGATTATTTAGAAGATTAATTGGAAAGGTTTCAAAGGTATGCGTGACCATGGTATAACCCCTACAAAATTAATTTTAACAATGTGCATTAGTGATAAGCAAGTCTAAGTGAAAAGGGATTAATATGTACATGTTTTAAAAAAAAATTAGTAAAGAAATTACTTACCATGAAATGGAGATTTTAGATGATTAGATAGGTTCCAAAACGATAAGACCCCTCTCACCTACGAGAACAAAAAAAATGTATTAGCATAAGGTGCGTAAGCAATACTCTCACCCTTAGTTTTTTATTTTCCCCTACCTGTGATTAATATTTTTGAAGAGCTAGGTTTATTTATGTGAATGAACAAAAGATTACAAAAAATTAAATATTTTTATTTTATTTTTAGGCATGTTTTCGTATGTTAGAAATTCCTTGAACGAACATACATGACCTGCTCGGGATATATTTCAAAATTAAGTGTGGATATGGGTGACATTACGATGTTTTTAATATCTTGTATGGGATTTATACTTCCTGAAATGGTCTTGAGAAGCAATCCGAGGCTTACATCTTAAACAAAATAGCTTGGCCTTGAGTTCAAAGAAGAAATAATAGAACCAACGCATATGATCAGTGACATTAAGAGCTTTTTGGCTACTTAGTATATGTCTTGAGGCCCTTTTAAAACTCTCTAAAGGAATCCTAATACATAGAACATAAGGGAATATTTGGGGAATCTAGGGGTATGAATGAAAACTTAAATCTATGTCATAGCATATCCCAAGCGTTTCATTTTCTTAAAGCTCAAGATATGGGAGCCAATAGAATAATTTTAGCAATATGTATGCATATTAAGGCCTTTGACATTATTCGGTGAGGAAATGTAGGGATGGGTCCCTAAAGCAAGATTCTGGGTATGCATGGAAATTAACACCATAAACCACTACACATGTCCTACCACCTTATAAGTGCTACATTTAGGAAAAACTCATTTGACGATAACTCCAAGAACCGCAAATTACTTTTTTATTAAATATATGGAGTTCAAGACAAAATGGGGGGGATAATTAAGAAAAAAATTAGCACCAATTTTTAATCTCAAGGATATGTGCATGGTTTATGGAGGAAAAGTAGGTAACAGTAAGTAAAGGTTGTTTATATGGATGATCTACAGAAAATAACAATTCAATAAATATCCATAAACAACCTTTATAGGGTATGTCTCTCTTCAAAGAGGGGATATTATTGTAATTATGATGTATTCATGTTCAAAGATGAGACTCAAAGTCCTAGATATAGTTTGGTGAAGTAACCCATGCTATAGGTCCTGAAGTAATCGTTCGGGAATCTAGGGATAATAGCGATGGTTCCAACCACTAGATGGGAATTCCCGAAGGCATAATTTTTTTCTAAGTGGGGATATGAGTTCCATTAGTTTTTTTATAATTAGGTAAGTATCTAAAGCATTAGACATATTGAATGCATGAAACCTAGATGTTAGGATCTAAGTAAATATTCTAAAAATCGATGGCCAAGAAGGCCTAAAAAAAGCACCCATGACTTATCAAGGATATCTTTAGCCTCTAAGTAGGGTTCTTGGTGTCATTAAGTGGTTTTTATTAGTATGTATCAGTTTTTAGGTTGTTGAAATGATGGAGGAATTAAACTAATTCCATAGGTACTAGTGGAATCTTTGAGGCATCAATTGGCATGAAGGATTCCCTTATGCAATACCCATGTCCTTCAAATGCTATCATTTTCATCTAAGAAGGGATTTAAACACCTTTAAGAATATTCACTTAATATATATGGGTTCTAGGGATTTAACATGGTGAAGGGAGGAAATGCAAGTCGTACCTCCTGAAGCAAGTTTCTAGGCATCTAAGGAAGAAACACCAACCATCAAACTAACCATGCCTCGATCCCGAATTTACCTTTAGCATGTGTATGGGGATATATTAATTGTTATCGATTAGTTGTAACATTAAATATGGTTATTTTGGGCTTAGAACCTTAGACATGGTCATGGGAGGAAACTCAAGAATTATTCCCTAAATGAAGCTTCCATGAATTGATCACTAAGAATAACACCTCAAAGCACCACACATGGTTTTCTATGGTATATTTGGATTCAAAAAAGAATATGTGTGCAATTAGGTGACTTTTAGTGTTAGGTATATGTATTTGGGGCTTGTAGATATGGATGGGGAACAAAACCTATGTATTAGGCTATATACAAAGATTCTAGGAATCCAGTGTCATGGACCATGGGTCAAACACCATGCATGACCTATCCCAGAGACCTGCTTTAATCTGCATGAAATTCATACCATCTAACAGTTGATCCTCCTACCAAATCATAAAACATATATGATAACCTTGTATCCTAGCTCCCAGTATCTAAAGTAAAAGCTCAATATACACCAATACAATCCATATTGTTGGGTGCTTTGTATAAGAAAAATAAAATGCAATGAAAAAAAGGGCCACAAATTAGTTTACTTACTATATTCAAATAACTATAATATGCAATTATAAATAAACCTGGAACCAATATATATGATCAATTTGAACTAGCTTTTGTGTGTAAATTTTGTGCTTAGTGTATCAAGATATGGCAGTGAGTTAGGCAAAAAAATTATGAAAAACAACGGAATTTTGATACTGCAAAAAATGAAGGGAAATTTTAATTAAATTTATTATTATTTTTTAATCCCTTGTTGTGTTTAATAAATAAAGTATCATAGATAGACCCAGATCTATTAATACAAATACAAATACCAAACCATCTTAACCTTAAACCCTAAATATGTAAATAACCTAAACAGGCCCCAAATCTGCTAAACCTGTTATACACCCATAGGTATCAAATTTTTGGAGATTCCATCCCCATTATAACCTAACAAAAAATAGGTCAGTTTTAACCCCGTGCCATGCCCAAAATCCTAATATATTGGGCCACAACATAGAAATTTTCTTAACTTTGTGTTTCATATTCTTATAGATGAAAGAGCTCTCGGGAAATTAGAGGTTAAGGTAGATTGATGATAGTTTGCTTTTGGTCAGTTCTATGTTACCAACGTCACACATTGAAACGCACAAAATTTGGCGATGAGAAGTTTATGCAATGACTCAGTCACACATACCTCATAACAATGAGAATTCCACAAGAATTTCTTGCAATTATTTAGTGACACATATCTCATAACATTGAGAATGCCAAAGTTTCTACTCTTCTTCGGGGAGTGCCTCAAACAAGCACTCTGAAATGATATATTCCACACTTGAAAACCCAACAAAAATTGTGCTTAGACTTAGTATGAATGGATTCCATTCAAGTTTTTATCATATTAACATGAGGGAAGCTACAACTAAAAATTTAGAAAAATAATTGGAAATCTCCAACTTTCCTATGAGATGTGCAGTGTTGGTATCCTCGTTCACCCCGCATACACAACACACTCCAAGAAATCCTTGTTCATCCTGGCCACATAGTGGCGTGTTTCGATCTGCCTTGTCATCTTGTGTCCATATATTGGCCAAGTGCATACAACATGTATGAAAAATTGTAATGTAGATCATGGTTCTGTACAAGTGATTAATATGAAAACACTTCAGGAAATTAGAAGAGGATCAAGAAAAAATACCTGTTGAAACTACCCCACAGGTGTGAACTTCTGAAGCATTTGGGCACCTATGTCTATGAGATGCGATCCCATAGTGGATGCGTGGCATCGAAAAGACTAAGTGAGTTAATGCAGGGCATAGAAAAGACCGAGTGAGTTAATGAAGGGCATAAAATAGACTTGGTCGAATATAAAAGAGTGTGATCCAGACAGAGGTTGCTCGAAACATTATTTTAAATAAAGGTTTCCCCAAACCTAAGCTTGAGCTAGCACATCTCCCATAGCCTCCCATAGCGTGGAGTGTGCAGAAATGTCAGCAGCCCTAGACCAATGAACAAATAAAAAAATTGTTTAAAAAATTCTTTAATACACACCAAAATCAAACTATAGAAAAAACATTAGAAAATAAAAAAAAATTATGCCAAACTCTCAACTAATTCACCTAGGTGAATCATATATATCCTCTTGTCGCTGACATAAAAACAACTAACACAGTCAGCTCACCATATTTTAGTCCACACAGGGTAGGTTGTCTGGCACAAAATGACTATTTTATGGTTAAGCAAGCTCGCCACTGGGTCTTGGGGCACAAAGTACCAAGCCTACGTCACCGATATAAACCAATAGAAAGCAAGATATATCAAAATTTAAATAACTCCCCTCAAAAAATTGATACAAACTATAACAAAAATTATATGTTTTTGGTAAAGTTACTACAAATTACTCCAAATAATCGCCCTGGGGGATTCATATATATCCCTTTGTCGAGGACATAATAAGACAAGTTGTTGTAAGATTATATGTACAAGTGCAATTCAAGGTTAAAATAATGAAAATTAATGAAAGAAATTAAAATTAAATAATAAATGGAAT
The DNA here is from genome assembly GCA_001517045.1 of Pseudotsuga menziesii. Taxonomy (NCBI): domain Eukaryota; kingdom Viridiplantae; phylum Streptophyta; class Pinopsida; order Pinales; family Pinaceae; genus Pseudotsuga; species Pseudotsuga menziesii. Next base: position 167,177 of record LPNX010494959.1, on the reverse strand, counting down.
AAAATGACTTTTTATTGGGAGGAAGTGAGGATTGCCAATAACATAAATTAATTGAGGATTCCAAAAAACTATGGTGATGATTCCTATGAGAATAGCTACTAAAATTGTTAAATAGCGATAAATGGATGATAAGTCTTCTATCTTGAGAATCCAAAAAAGTAGCAATTCATTTTAAGATAATTTTATGATCTGGTTTTGGAAAATAAAACCTTTACTTTTAAATAGTTTATTATTGTAAAAAATACATGTCTGAAATATTTAGCTCGTAGTTATGTTTAATGTTGTTCTATTCATGCTTTAATGGTAATTATGAAGAAATGATTAAATTATATTTTTGTTATTTTATTTATAAATAATTTTTGGAGTGATATTTGGTGAAATCCAACTCTATGTTTCCTTATATCTATGCTTTAGTAAATTGTTCCATAACTACATTCATTAATTCAATGTATTTGAAAATATATATTTAAAAAAATGTTTTAATTTTGTTTTTGTTTAAATAAAAACCACATGATAATTTATTTTACTCACAACTAAAATGAATATGATAATTTATTTTACTCACAACTAAAATGAATATGATAATTTATTTTACTCACAACTTAAATCAATATATCTATGTCTTAGTAAATGGTGCCATGACTATGCTTACTAATTCAACATATTTTTAATGATTTAGAGGCTAATAATTTTTTATTAAATTTTATGAAAGCTATTTGATTGAAATATAGAGTAATTAATAATTAATAATTAAAATTATTCAGAATAATAACAGAATTCATATGTATTTGAGTGTTTTGAGTTGCGAATGGACAGTTTTGCTTCAACGTGGTCATTGAATTCTAAGCGAAATTCCTGACATTAAAAATCTAATACTTCTTCTGTAAAATCCTCCAAACAATATGAAAAAACGCTTGAACGCTAAAAGAAACAAATATATGGAAAATATGTTAATTAGAAATTTAGGTTCACCTGTTTACATCTTGCTAGTTGGTTTCACCTAATTGAACAAGTAAAGGATACCAGAGTTTAACTTTGACACGTGAAGGATGTTTCCTCTTCGAACACTGTCGTCACTGTATATCCTCAGATACAGCACTATCTGGAAAGTCTTCTTTATAAATATCAACATCCCATAACGACAATAACTTCTTTTTAGGAAGAGAGCTATGTCCGGGGGATGAGACTGAGGTATCAATTTCTTTGTCATCGGTTTTGCCCGAGCTACTCGGACTGGGATGCGAATCAACATCATTCTCATTTGTTTTGCCAGAACTACAAGCACCGAGATCAGAACGCATTTCAATATGGGTTTCTTGCAGCTTTCCCTTACCCCCAACTAAAAAGTCTTCGATCTCTTCACTATTCCCAAAAAACCCGGGCATGCGGGTTATAACCTGCTTACCTGTATTGCAGAGATTCGATGCAGAGCCCTGGGAGGTATTTTCAATGTTATACGTTTTCCTAGTAATCGTTCTGGGTTCCTTTGATTGATAAGGATATGGCCTACCATCAACTATCTCATGTACGCGGGTCCTTTTCCATTTATTAGAATCAAGCATTCGTCCGGGCATTTTCTCTTCAAATATAAAAGGAGGCTTGCTGTATTCAATACCATAGACCTGCTTGACGATCGTGTTTACCTGTTGTTCACTAAATTCCCCTCTAGAATCCAAAAGTCGTCGCGCAAGTTTTTTATATGGTTCTCCCTTCTGTAACACGTCCGCTATCTATCTACGTTGCTCTTCATCCGATCGGAAAAATCTGAATGCCTTCGTTGTCGATTGTTCCTCATGGGATGAGGTGGATTCACTCGTTTCGATCGTTGGTCTTACTGGATAAGATTCATCTTTCCTTCCATAATCGTTCGCTTCCGCTTGGGGAGGGGATTTATATTCCCCATCTCTGCCTGCATTTTTATTCTCTTCAGTTTTTGTCATTGTTTTGTTGGGCACTGCTTACTGGATTTAATCACAAAAACCTCCCAGGAACCAGTATCTTAAGATGGTTATGCCCACATACGCCGAAGATGAAAGTCGAACTCGTCTGATGAACTTTGGTTGCTTGATTTATTTTATTTATATAATATCAATGAGTTATTTAGTGTTACCGTTTTTTAGTTTGTCTAGTTTGTCGGCTGCAAGCAATCTGAAAATTAACTAAAAGCATATAAATAATTAGTTTTGAGGTTTTTTTGTTTTAATTCTTGAAAGTCCTTAAAATTTATAATCCTAATTGTACAAGGTCATTTGCTTTATTGAAGGAAAAAGAAATAACATTTAACATAGAATTAACTAACAATATAGGTCGTGATTTGGGATCTTTGATATTACCCAAGGTCAACAGAGGTGATGGGATCTATGATTGAATAAAGGGTAGGATCTATAGATTCCAAAAATAAAAATATATTTAGAGAATTGAAAGTAAAAAAAAAAATTCCTTCACCTAAATTACAGTCTCCTATCATGGCGTAAGCAGCCAGACATAGGGAACCTAGAGTATCTAAATCTATTCAATAATGGGAATTAAATGAATGGCAATGTCCGAAGCCATTTAATTGACAATGTTTAATACATATATTAAGAATCCATTTAATAAACTGAGCGATGTGTACAGAACACAGTGAAGATTAACTATCAGGTCAAGTATTCGTTTTTAGCAGTGAAACTCTGCACTTTCATGACTCGGGATGTGGCTACAACAAATAAAATATGTATACATTTTTCCAAGACCTTGCGGCCCTAGACAGACAGAATTTTTTTATAAAGCCCATAAAATAACATGTTTTAAACCAACATTGTTGAAGAACACTAAATTATGTTATTTTAAACCAACATTGTTGAAGAACACTAAATTATGTTATTTTAAACCAACATTGTTGAAGAACACTAAATTATGAAAATGAAGAGTAACAATCTGGGCAGTTAAAGAGATAGAGTGGCTAAGCCCTAAATATGTACAAACAAGAATTCAAACTACTTTTTACAAAGTTGAAACAATTTCATTATAAACTTAGAGAATAATAAATGGTAGGCGTTCAATCCTGAATACTAAATCTTTAAGAGTATCCTATGTATTTTAATATAGGATACCATGGTTTAGGATACCATGGTTTAGTTTCTCATAGGATAGTCGTAGCAATATTTAATATTATTCTTTATAAGATTAAGTGGAAAGGTTTCAAACGTCTACGTGACCATGGTATAAAGCATGCAAAAGTAATTTAACAATGTACATTGGTGATAAACAAGTCTAAATGAAGAGGGACTAGTGTGTAAACATTTTAAAAACAAATTAGTAAAGAAATTACTTACCATTCAATCCAGATTTTGGATGCTTAGATACGTGCCAAAACGATAAGAACCTTCTCACTTATGAGGAAAAAAAATAGTAGCCTAAGCTAAGTAAGCAACACTCTCACCCTTGGTTTTTTATTTTCCTTTAGTTGTGATTAAGATTTTTTAAGAGCTAGATTTCTTTATCTAAATGAACAAAAGATTAAACAAAGATTATATAGATATAAAAGCGTGTTTTGGTGCGTTACACATTCCCTTAACAAGCATACATGACCTACTCACGATATATTTCATCATTAAGTGCGAATATGGCTAACATTATGAGGTTTTGAATATCATGTATGGGTCTTAGGGTTATTGACATAGGCTTGGGAAGAAATATGAGCCTTACATCTTAAACGAAATATCTTGGCCTTAAGGTTAAAGAAGAAATATAGAACCGACACATATGATTAGTGACATTAAGAGGTTTTTGGCTACTTAGTAAGGTCTTCAAGCCCTCTTTCCATACTCTTGGAAGGAATCCTAATACATAGAACATAAAGGAATGATCGCGGACTCTAGGGCTATGAATGAAAACTTAAATCTATGTCATAGCATCTCCCAAGCTTATCATTTTATTAAAAGTCAAGATACGGGAGCCAATAGAATCTTTTTAGCAATATATTGTATCACTACAACAAAAACTTGTGATTATCGTCTCTTTTAGCTTCCTTTTTAGCATCCACTATCACTTTTAGTGTACTTTTCATCACTTTTTGGACGAAGTGGACGCTTTTCCACAGGATGGCACTTTTAATGGCGTTATTTGCACCCCTTTTTAAAAGATGGCATTATTTTGGATGCTTATTAGCATCCCTTTTTAAAAAATGGCTCTATTTTGGATGTTGATTAGCATCCCAATTAACGTCTCAATTAGCACCACAATTATCATCCCAATTAGCATCCCAATTAGCGTCCAAAAAAGCATCCCATATAATGTCCAGAATAGCCTCAAAAAAAACATCGTGAATAACATAGCACCATATATTAATCCAGGGTTAGTGATAAGAATTGTGCCATGAATTTTGGAAAGAAAAACATCCAACATAGCGGTATGTATAGATCTAGGAATTGTGCCTAGAAAACATCCAACATAACGCTAGGTATAGCGCCTAGAATAATGCCAAAATTTTTTAAAGGAACAGTGCTAGGAATTGCAATAGGTTTAGAGCTAGGAATTGTGTTCAAAAAATGTCTGACATAACATCAGATATATCAATGATCATGATTCTTGTGATAGTACTTTTGGATATTGGTTTATCATTGCAGCACCTAAATGATCGTAATCATGTCACTTTTGGATCTTGATTAATCCTCATGAGGGGTAAATTACCTTAATGTCACCTAAATTGCTCTAATGGCATTTGAGTGTCCCCAACAACATTTGATAGACCCTAATTGCATTTGATTGGCCCTAACAACATGATGATGATGCATTATGATAATCATTGATGGAGCGTATGGATATGATTAGATTTAAGTATAAGACTATATCATCCATTCTTGTTAGGCAGTAGGGATCCTTGCTAATTATTATCATAATTATATTGATGATGAAATTGATGCTGACTATGATGACAAAAATGATGTTGATTTATTGTATGATGATGATAACGATGTGGATTTCAACAATGATTATGCATGTGGTAGCACTTTTGGATCCTAATGGTTTCTAATGGAACCTAAATTTCTATAATGACATCTAAACAACCCTATTATCATTGAAATGACTATAACGACATATAAATGATCTTAACAATTACATGACATGAATCCTAATGGTGATGAGTGATTATGAAAACTAATGGCATATGAGTGACCATAATGACAATGAAAACGATCATTTTGTTGATGATGTACTTAATGCTGACAATGATGATGATAATGAGGATGATGATCAAGATGATGTTGATGTACCATATGGAATTGATGATGATGATGCTAACAACATTGATGTCCATGATGATGATGGATGTCATAATACTTCTGTATACTGCAAGACTTGAGATATTAAAGTTAATAACAAGTAATAGAGGTTCAGAGGTGTTTACCATAAAAATATTGTTAGCCATTGGGTTTTACATTGATTGATATGGACATTGGGTTTAGTAGTTCCCCCACCCACACCACTGCTACACCCCCCTTGTAAAAAGGTAGTACAATACCACCTATCATGGTGCTACCAAAATGTCACCCTACAAGGTTGTTTTGGACAAGCCCCCCATCCATACCCTCATTTTTACTAAGAACATCCAAGGCAGAAGAAGTGGATATCAATCTTAACACAAAATATAATTTTCTTTGTACTCTTAAGGAAATTTTGGTCTTGGTTTAAAATAGAATGAAACAAGCATTTCAATAATGCTCATTGTGTAACTTTGAAGAAGTGGATCACTACAACAAAATACCTTTTTGTGGGAGGTTTTGACTTGAGGCAGTTTTGCTCAACCCCCGCCCCCCCAAAGTTTTTTTAGGTATTTGGGGGTGGTTCTTACAAACCCCCCTCAAAAGTATTGAGAATTGGACTTTTGGGGGTGGTTTTTAACCACCCCCTCCCCCCAAAAAATTCCAATTCTCGGGACTTTTTTTGGTGGGCGGGTTTGGAAAGACTCCCCTAAAAGTCCTTTTAAAGGTGGATTTTAATTCTTGTGGCCCAGGCTATTAGGAACCTAGCCCAACCTAGTTGTTTTGCTAAGTCTTCCTCCTTCGTATAGGACTTCACCTACACACGTAAAAATAGATATTTGCTATAGCTAATTCATCTCTCCAACAAGTAAAAGGCAAGTCTTCCTCACGTTGGAGTCGGGACCTCCTGACCATAGGGAGGGTGGGGATGCAATCATCATTACATTTTTTCAGGTATTTCTTGTTTTTGGGATAACGGGGTCCATCAAAAGTATGCCGAGTGGGTACTCGTTGGATGGGGAATTTAATTCCGCATCCAACAAGCTCTCCTGATCGAAGTTTGAGTAAACACACGGGGAGACGTGTCGAAAATACAAACAAAAAGTAGTTTTTTTCTTTTCTTCCTCTAAAATTAATAAATATTATTTTATTATTTTAACTAATATTTTATTAAGTTTTTTTAGGAGGCCCATTTTGAGTTGAAATTTCCTCTAATGTGAATATTTTTTTATTCAAAGTAATTATCTTAAGGAAAACCCGAGGAACTTCTCCTCATTTCAAGGATGGTATCGAGGGTAAACTCTAGATTCCTAAGACCCACCTTTGAAATAAAAATACCTATTCTTTTGCATGTATATTTTTTTTTCTATAGCATTCATTAGAGACATTGCAACCTCATTATTCTTATATTATAAAATTATTAAGTAGAGATATATAAAATATATATATATATAATTATAACCAAAATTTTATTAAACCTAATTATAAAAAATAATTACATAAAATTTAAAAATACAAAATATTTACAATTTAACCTTACCTTTACCACAATGCATTATAGATTATATTTATTTATTTTCTAATTTTAAATTCAAAGGAATAAAAATATATGACAAAAACCAAAATCTACACAAATACACTCTTTTTTAAATTACCTTTTAATAAGAATAAAAGTGGAAGATGACAAGTACGCATACTTTCAATCAATTTCATGCATCTCAAACAAGGTGCTATGATAAATAAATAGTATTGAAACCAATTATTGTCATTATAATTTAATAATATTGAAAAGAATTATTGTTGTGATATTTTTTTGATTTTCTTTTATATCTTGTGGTGAAAGTAAGGATTTACAGTCTTGTAAGTAAGGGTAGATAATCTTTATGTGACGATTCTAACTTATATTATAAAATAATAAAATAAGTTTATAAAATTTAAAAATTTAAAATAAAAAGATTAAAATCATAAACAAAATAACTAGGATAATATGATACGATGATGATGATACTTCATATTTACTTTGACCAAATTCGAGTGTTTCTTAAATTTAAATATTTGTATTTTGAACTGAGTTTTTAGATAGAATTTTTGAATTGATTTTAATTGGATGTATCTTAAATTTATATATTTGTTTAAATAAAAAACAATGATATATATAAAATAAAATTACATGTTTGAACCTTAATAATCACCTGGAATCAAAATCATAGTTAATTACCATGAATAGGTGGTCTCAGACACGTCACAACTGGTGCCTCGTTCTTCACGTCATTCGATGTGAATGTAGGGTGAGCTACAGTAAGATAAGAACCTCAGAGTGTTCTAGGTTTAGGATTTTCTCCCCCAAGTAAAACCAATGGATGAAACCGGAATTGGTTTACCTCGGGTGAAGCATAGATGTGTGAATTCCATGTTTAATTTGCGGTAAATTCCAGCCTAAATCTGCATTCTATCACTGCGGCATATAATTATATATTTCTCTCTTTAGTTTTCCAGTTGTGTTACAGAGCTTGCAAATCAAATAAATTTCAAAATTGAAGCTGCCTTTTAGTAAGGCATGTGATGATTGTTTATTGCATTGGTCGTTAGCTGTGGGGATATGAGCTCTCTAAGGGGAAAATCTCGGCGATTTTCATGGATAAAATTGGTTTTTTTCGCATCATTTTGGGGATTTATAGGGGTTAACGATGGAGCCATTTGCAAGTGAATTGTGGTAAAAGAGGTCAAATGGGAAGCAATGGAGGTGTTCACCCGAGGTCATGGATGACAAGGCCCCTCTGCGAAAAACATATTCTACATGCGAAGATAAGGGTTTCTATGACTTTTGTTATTAATAACTCTACCATCCCTATCCTTAAGGTAGTTTCCCACAATGGCCGCAAGGTCGAGAAGAAACTAATAGGCGAGGAGACGGAAATAAAGGGGAAGCACTCCCATTTGAAGAAAATTTTGTATGCTTCAAAGAAATTAAGGGCAGAGGCAGAAGCGAACCACTTTGATAGGGGGAGGAAACATTTTTCTGAAGTACAATTTTATGACGACATTAGCTCATCGCGATGGATTTAGGAAGAAATTAAAGGCGAAGGTGGAAATAGGGGCTTCTAAAAGGGGAAACGTGTCCTATTTGAAGGTGGGAGGCCTAGTGACAATAAGGATGACCTGAATAGCGGTGGAATAAAGGGAAGGATTCAGCAAGAGGAGGGGTAGTGATCCTTATTTGAAGGGTAACGTGACGAAAAGGTATCATGATGATAATAATGCCGAGTTGTGCCGAGTTGTTAGATGGAGCTAGGATGGATATGGCAAAGAGGAAGAATAAGAATAAGAGAGATAACACAGAATCAACCTCGTAATTGGATGGTAGGGATGGGGAGAGCTCTGTTCTGGATTATGAAAACAGCAAGTGTGTTGATTGTGAATCTATTCATCATGCAAAGGCCAAATCTTTCTGTCACTCTCCGAACAAGGTGAGTTCTAATTCTCCTTAGTTTCCATTCTCTTGGTATAAATCAGAAGGTAAAGAATTCGAACCTAGTCTATGAGAAAGGTGAATGGGGTTTTACAGTGATACCCTCTAGGGTTTACAACATACCTGTGTCTCACACTCCTAAAACCCTAAAGTTATGCATGCATATCACATCTAAGAAGTTAAATATTGGACAGATAAGAACACCAACTCTACATATGCACGATGAGTTAAAGTTGTGCACTGGTTAAATATTAGGAAGAACAATCTATTTTGCTTCAATTTTTGGTCAAATCGAAAAACGGCTTCTCTTCTCTTCGCTGTTATTTGAAGGAAATGACATAAAGAATAAGAGCTTGTAGGATTCTGAAGCATAGGTTTATGCTTCATCCAAGTTATTCATTGTTTAGGTCATCGGATAGATAGTTCATCCATATGAATTTTGCAATTTATTCTCGCAATTGATTTCTTTCAAATTATACCTATACTTTGGATTAATGAAACATAGGGACAGTGATCCCACAAATTGTAAGATTATTTAATCCATGTTTAAGGAGAAAATATAGTGTAGTAAAATTATTAATTTTCCATCTTCATATCAAAATGCTTTTGTCGATCCTTTATTCCTTTTACAATCCCACCTTATTCATTTCAATCAGGAGATTGTTGTAGTCCAAAACCTCACCCCATAATATCCTTCACCCATTTCTACTGTTGTTGCTATTGTAGGAAGAAGAAAACCTGAAAATTAATATATATCCCATAAAAGAGGGATGCTCACTAGAACAGAAGGAACCCTAGAGAAAACCATAGTGCAAAAAACCGACTCTAGATATGGAGGCGTAGAGAAAGGATTCAATAAGAAGAGGTTGGATGGACTAGACAAAGGGGCCGCAAAGCATCTCAAGCTTAATTCCATGAGTATAAATCCAATGAGTACTATTTTTTACGTACAGGTTAGCATTTTCACCCCTTTTTTATTTATATTATTGTAATTCTTTTATTGTTAAACAAAATATTTACAAGCTACATTGGTTGATAGAATGGTTGATAGAATGATTTTCAGTTTTGGGAGAGGCCAACTGTAAATTCAGGTTGGATACATGTTTATAAATAAATTACCCAGTGTAAATTTTCTAAGATACATTGAAAATTTGAAATTTGGGAATTTTTGAAAATTTTATATGGACTCATAAGTGTCACATGGATGGTGTGATGTGGAGGTTTTGCTGAAGATTTTCCAGCACCTAGCGGGTTTGTAAACCATAGTTCTCCATCTGTTTGAGAGATCCTGGTTTCCTTCCAGAATTCTGGGCTGCTTCTTTGGGTTTCAACTTCGGCAAAATATGGACAAGCATTTCGCAATGCGACACATGCAGATGCATCATAGGTCAACGCCTTTTCTGAATGCTCGGGTTCATCCCAACATTCCTCATGGAGGGGCATTTCAGCAAGCCCCCATTCATGCTCATGCTAACCCTCGTTCTCATTCTTTGTATTCCCATCATAACCCATTGCCCTCCCAGCAACAAATTCACCAGCACCAACGCCATCTGCATCACCAGTAGCAGCAACAACAGATTAAGGTTTTCTGGGCCAACCAGATGCAGGAATTCGAGCAAGCTGTCAATTTCAGAAATTACAGTCTCCCTGCTGCAGGTGTTAATTCTTTTCATTACTATTATTTACCCAACCAAAATTCTGTGCCTCATGGTCTGTTTGTTGGAAAACCTAGGGATCCCACTTTCTATATGCAAGAGCCATAGTCTCCCATAACTTACATGTTGAATGTATTTCAATGGAGACATGTGCAGGGAGACCAATCCAAGTCTCCTAAACCTGGAAGTTGAGCTTTAATATAGGCTAGCTTCTAAATTTGTCATGGTTTAAGGACATGCCTGTATGATTTTTCTTTATTTTAGCTTTCTGTCAGAGATTGCACTTCTATTGTAAGTTTGGTTGTTCTCCAATAGTTTTGAGATTACTATGCAGTTCTGTATTAGACTATTCTCTATATATGTTTCAATTATGCATTGTAAATATAATGCATATAGTTTTTAATTTTAATCTACCATTAGAATTGATTAGTTTTTCTATGATGTATGAAACATTCAATTGCTTGCTATGATGTATGAAATATTCAATTGCTTTCACTAAGTATATTTGGCGAACTTGGTTAATGATGTATACTTGTCTCGGATTCCAGCGCCAGCCATCTTGATAGCCAAAACCGAGCCGACTAAACTTGGGTTTAGGGCTCAGTCAAATTTCAAATTTCAAATTTACCTTTCACGCCGACCACTTTTCTTTTTCACCAATTGGGTGAAACTTGTCTATGTCCGACTAGACAAATTTATAAATTTTAGTCGGTCCTTCACTCGACCAAAATTACTCCGACTTACTTGTCCGACTGATTTTTACCTCGACCACTTTTACTTCGACCAAGTCGGACCTTCGACCAAGTCAGCTGCTTTAGTCGGCTGACCAACCGACCACTCAAGTCGGCTCTTCGACCACTCTAGTCGACTCACTCTAGTCGGTTCACTTTGGTCGAAATCTGCAGAATATGTTTCTTAGTCTAAAGACCTAATAAATTACAAATGCTTTTCACCTGTGAGTAAAATGAAGTAAAATAGACACATTTACAAATCCAAATAACTTATGAGAAACATGTGCCCAAATATGTAGGAAGACTTGAGTCGACCAATGTGCCGTAAAACCTGGAACTTTCACGAGGTGAGATTTTTATGGGTTCTTGTTCTTTTACCTATCAGTAACTGTAAAAGACATTTACAGAAGTAAATCTGGAAATATATGCGGCCAACTAATCATGCATTCAACCACAAACTATTTCATATATTAACTATGCTGAAATAACAAAGTACTACAAACTTGTCGGTTACAAAATGGTCTGTCCAGACTTGTCCGACCAGACTCGTCAGTCTACAGAGCTTCAGCTCATCGACTAAATTGCATTTACAGAAGCTTGAGCTTCAACTGTTCTTCCTCACCCGGAGTTCCTCTGCTGTCTACTACCTGTGTGTTTTTTATTTACAAAATGCTTCTTCTATTTATAGGATATTTGGAAATTGCTACAGCATGGGTCGACTGACCTGCCATTAAAGGTTGTAATAACTGCTACCTAATAACTTAGCTTCTGAAATAAATTCGACTGGACTGTGATGCCTACTCGAAGACTTTTCCTCCTTGCCAGACTGGCAGACAAGATTTCGACTTGTACGGCCTCTGACAAAGTCGGCTGAAAGTTGCGTACTAAGTCGGCTGAAGATTGCGTACTGATCTGCGAGTAATTACGATTTTCCAACACTCCCCCTTAATTATGAGCAGATGGGATTTTTAAGAAAAAATTTCAAACTTTTTCAGAGCTTAGACATGCTCTGTTTATGACAGAGTTCACTGTGGAGAACTTGTCATTCCAAGATAACTATGCAGATACTGGAATGTGTCCTTTGCCAATGGCTTTGTGAAGATTTCGGCCAGCTAGTTTTCAGACCTGCAAAATTCCAAACAAATTTCCTTGTCGTTCACCAACTCTCTTATAAAATGAAACCTTGTGTCGATGTGCTTGGTTCTCTTGTGAAACACATGATTCTTTGATAATGCTATGGCTGAATTGTTGTCACAGAAAATTGTTGTCGGTTCTTGATGGTTTTGTGACAAGTCTTTTAAGACTCTCCTCATCCAGACAGCTTGACATGCAGCACTTGTCGCTGCAACATACTCTGCTTCAGCTGAAGATAGAGTTACTATGGGCTGTTTCTTTGAAGCCCATGAAACAACACCTGTACCAAAATGAAATGTGTACCCAGATGTGCTTTTCCTGTCATCTATGCTGCCTCCATTGTCACTATCAGTGTAACCAATGAGTTTAAAATTTTCTGAGGTTGAATACATAATACCAAGGTCTTTTGTGCTGCTTACATACCTTAGAATTCTTTTACCTGCTTGCCAATGTGAGTCTTTTGGTGACTCCATGAACCTTGAGATCAGACTTACACCATACATGATGTCTGGTCTTGTTGCTGTCAAATACATAAGGCTGCCAACAAGCCTTTTGAACAGCGTAGGATCTACAGTGGATCCTTCATCATCCTTGCTCAATTTTAAACATGTTATTACTGGTGTTGGGGCTGTCTTGCAGTTAGACATGTTAAACCTTTTTAAAACTTCACTTGCATACTTAGACTGTGATATAAAGATACCACTTTCAGACTGCTGAACTTCAATGCCCAGAAAAAACTTCATAAGCCCCAGATCAGTCATTTCAAATTCACTTTCCATGACTGTTTTAAAAACTGCTATACCATAATCACCAGTGAATATTAAATCATCTACATACAGGCAGACAATTAACATCTTACCTTGCTCATCGAATTTGGTGTACAAAGTCGGTTCACTTTCACTTCTGTGAAATCCATTTTCAATGAGATAGGAATCAATACGACTGTACCAAGCTCTAGGAGCTTGCTTCAAACCATATAATGCCTTTTTCAGCCTGTACACTTTGTGCTCTTGACCTGGAACTTCATACCCTTGTGGCTATTCCACATATACTTCTTCTTCTAGATAGCCATTTAAGAATGCCGACTTGACATCCATTTGATGAACATGCCATTTGTTTTGTGCAGCAATGGCCAAAACTGTTCTGACTGTATCCATGCGTGCAACAGGTGCAAACGTTTCATTGAAGTCGATGCCGGGTTGCTGTGTGAACCCTCTTGCTACCATTCTTGCCTTGTGCTTTTGCACATTCCCATCAGCGTCTTGCTTTGTCTTATAAATCCATTTGACACTGATTACATCCTTGTCTTTTGGTACATCGACCATTTCCCATGTCTGGTTCTTCTCAATGCATTCTATTTCTTCCTCCATGGCTTGTGCCCATACTTCTTCTTCAAAAGCTTCTTCAAATGTTAGTGGATCATATATAGGGGAAAATAATGCAAACATAGAGAATGAATTAGGTGTACCAGCTTCATATATCTCTCGCAGACTTCTTGTCTTCACCGGTTCTGTCGATGTCGACCTCGACGAAATGCTTGATGGAGTCTGCTGTCCTCTTGGTGTGCTTGTCGGTGTAGCTTGACCTGCTACTTGTGTCGATGGTCCTTGTGCTGAACCATGTCTTGGTGTCATGGGAGTCGGCGGTGCTCCGACCGGTTGACTTACATGTGGTATTTGAACCACTTCCTCTTCCATATCATCATTGTCAATGTTCGACACAATCTTGACATTTGTGTCGACGGTTCCATCCCATGATTCGTTCTCGACGAATTGAACATCTCGACTGATTATCACTTTCCTTGTGACGGGGTCATACAACTTGTATGCTTTTGTGTCTTCTGAATAGCCGACAAAAATACATTTCTGTCCCTTCTTGTCTAGCTTCTTTCTCAGCTCATCTGGAATATGAGCATATGCAAGACAACCAAAAACTTTTAAATGTGAGACACTATGATTCATACCTGTCCATGCTTCTTGGGGAACTTTGTTCTTCACACTCTTTGTCGGACACCGGTTCATAATGTATACAGCAGTTGCGACTGCTTCACCCCAATACTCATTTGACAAATTCTTGGCTGCCAACATGCTGCGTGCCATCTCCATGAAGGTTCTGTTCTTCCTTTCGGCAATACCATTTTGCTGAGGTGTATACCGAGCAGTGAATTGTTTCTGTATGCCATGGGTCTTGTAAAAATTCAGAAATTCATTTGAAACATATTCACCTCCTCTGTCGGTCCTTAAAATCTTGATGCGGTGACCACTCTGGTTCTCCACGAGTGCCTTGAACTGCTGAAAATAATCAAATGCATCATATTTGTGTTTCAAGAAATATACCCATGTCTTTCTTGAGTAATCATCAATAAAAGTTAGAAAATACTTGCAGGAACC